>JAHXMU010000525.1:809242-830933 GCA_019455685.1 Philornis downsi | reverse complement strand
AACCCTGTAGTTCAAAAGAATTACTTAAAAACCGCCCAATTAGTCTTTTTGAACTAGTTACAGACTAGGACACATTTACCGCCAACCTGGTACCTGAATGTTATTTTTTAATGAAGTAACTTTTCAGTTATGTCGCCTTGGCACGATCGCGGCTATTTGACCAATGGCTTCTAAATACCAGTTTTGAGATATTGGGTAAAGGTTTTTTGTTTTTTCATTGTGACCGTTCATTCCTGTTAGTACTTTATTTAAAAATATTTGTAAGGTAAATTGACCAAATTATAATGGCATTTTTGTTATTGCTTTTTTAAACAAAGGCTCTGATTTTTCTTTCGTTTTAATGGGAGATTGATTGTTCATTTTATAAGAATCGGCATAGATCACAAACTAATTTAGAGGCATTTGTAGTACATGTGGTAGAGTCTCGTTCGAATTGAAAAACACTTTTCCTCAGGGTCTTTCAATTAATTTCCTCATACGTTCATTGCAAGATCTAATCAATTGCGTAACAACGAATGAAATGGTTAATACAACAATTTCAAATTACTGTTTTCATTTTAATCGATTAACGTGCAACAATATGGTATGAGACGTAAATGACTTTAAAGGACTATGGACACAGCTAACTCTAATTTGCTGTAAATATGGATATTCTATTATTTATCAAGTTTGTGCCCAACTTACAAGTAACTGTTATTAACAGTTCTGCTGAGACATACGTCCGATTCACATCATGAAAATCAACTATAGTATTTTGTCTTATCAGACAAATGTAATTTTTTGTTTTTTCTTGATTTTTATGCCCAATGATTTTGTTCAATTATATTGACAGATCTCTGCCGTAATAAAAGACGAGCTAGTTCAAGCAATTTCAATTAAAGAGTCTTTGATATGATGTCACAATAAATATAAACAAATCATAAAACATTTCAAAGTTTAAATTCAATAGATCACGCACACACAAGCAAATACTATACGATATTGTTCTTATAACAATTACCATAACAATTTCGAATATACATATCTTCCCCCCGCACCTTTCACAAATGTATCCATGCTTCACCGACTGAATGGTTTGTTGATTTCCGATAAAAGCAAACAAAAGAAAAACCATAGTAAGCATTTAACACCCCAACCATCTCATTGGGCATTACGGACTACATGCGGGTTTGACTTTCAGTAAAAGTCGCGTGCTTCTCTTGCATATACTAAGAACAATACAGAAAAGAAATGAGTCCCACCTCCTCCCTCAAATTAAATCAACTCATTGTCACAGCACCAATTGCAAGTAATAAAGAAACGAGAAAATTATAAACAATTGCTCGGTGAATAAGCGTCGTATTCATCACCCGGGCTTGGAAGAACTATTCGAAGAGGAGCGAGAAAGCTGTGGTAGTCGACATGTTTTTTGATAAAAATTCAGACATACTCGCAAGAGAACAAAAAAAGTAGAACATTAGAAAACCAGCAGACGACCGGCGTCTAATAAGAAATGTTTGGGGACAAATATCCGCTTAAAGAAAATAAATTATTATGACGATTTGTTCCAGTGGATATTAGATTTGCGACATTTTTTTTTAAATATTTGTTGATATTTGCAAGCTGGAAACGCGAAAGAAACGCCCATAAGTTAAAAGTGTTAGGAATACAAATAACAAATACAAATAAAAATATTAAGATAAATCCGCTATAACAAATTTTCATTTCAATTTATTTATTAAACAGTTTTGTAATTTAAAGCATTTTTGGCCAATATTAAGCAAATTACAAAATGCATAAAATCTTACGTGAAGGGCTAATAAACGCTAATCAAACGTTAATTTATTCATCAAGCCTTAATAGTATTCCATACCAGATCAATAAAGAAACCTTTCGACGAATTCCTCGAACATATGAAAAATAAAAGTAAGACATTGGAAACTGAAATTCAATTGAAAAGTATCATAAAATCTGACAAAGTCGCCGTGATCCAAATATCACAAAAATAAAAAAAAATATTAAGCAACCTATTGATATCATATTCTTCCTACTGACAATGGATTGAATAAATGTATTAAAACTATTGCCTTGTTTTGTTAGATGAGCAAAAACTGCGTGAGATATAGCTTAAAGTTTAAGGCCTCGATAGATGACTTTCTTGAAAGTTAGTATGGTGCTCTAATGGCAGCAGGGAACGTACGTTGTTGCCAGAGAAGTATTTGTTTGGCTTGTAATCTGAAGCCTTCCGGCCAATTATATGTTAATTACAATATGCAACAATTCATATATTAGACTTAATCTTCTCAATGTTATAAATTAAAAAAAACGACCTAATAAAAATTAAATATTAAATTTATAAAAATATAATATGATTTTAAAAATGATATGATTATTAAAGACAAACAATATAAAAAAATAATTAAAAGTTAATCGGTATATAATCTAGAAATATAGAATAATCAGTAAGAATCAGAACATAATTTAAAACATTTTAAATAGCTTGGTAGTAAATTATAAATTCGTGCTACTCTTACTATAAAAGCACGACTTATGAGTGATGTTACTTTAGGAATAATAAATTATTTATTACGAGTGGAATGTGAAAATTTGGACGAATTAAATAGAAACTGAAGACTATAAAGCTAAACAATCTTATGAAATAAGAACAAAGACCTCAAATCGTTATAATTTTGAAAACTACAGCCCAAGAAACGTTTAACATACGGTGTTATATGAACACGACGCCTCAATGAATACAAATATCTCATAACTCTATTAAACCTTATCTGAATTTTCCTGATATTTTATTTATTAGTGCCACTATATAGTTCTACACAATAAAGAATGCTAGGCATGATATAAGCATGAACCATTTTGTCCTTAACCGATTTAGGCAACACTAAATCAGTGTTATAAAAACTTCGAATAATTCAAACGCCAGACTACATTTTCCACATGATAGTTGAAGTTTAGTTTGTCATCTAAAACTGCAAGTTCAATATGTGTGCCACGGATAAGATAAACTTGAGTTTAAGTCATGATTAGAAAAAAGCATAGATTTTGTTTTTGGAATGTTGATTGAGAGTTTGTTTTGCGTCATCTACGAGTAGATCAAATTCAACGCATAATTAATATTACTTTGCAGGACGTTAGTAAAATGTTCATTAAATAATTGGTTAAATGAAAATAACCTCTATATTAATTGTAGCAAAACTAAAGCTATGCTTTTTGTCTCCTCGCTTCAATCTTTTCAGAATTTTGACATCAACATTAATGGAAACAGTATTGAGTTTGTAGATGAAATGAAGTGCCTCGGCATAACACTTGATAAACGACCTGATGTTCGTGCTCATATTGATTCTATGCGGAAGTTGTACAATATGAATATATTTCTTCCAATTCATACTAAAGAGGGGTTAGCTCATGTTGCCTTAGGAAATTTGAGAGGATTTTTTATATGGTAGTGAGATATGTGTATAGTTTGATTCGTATGATCACATATCACAATATGCTATACGTTTTCTACGTGTTCCCTTTAAGAATTATGTTAATAATTCTATACTGCAAAGTAGATTCAAGTTCACTAGAGCAACTAAAAATGCACAACTTGTAATTCCTCTTATATCAGGCTTAATATTCCATATTCTTAAAATCATTTACGGTGCGCGTTTGCAGAGTTTGGAACTGGCTGCCTGTTCATCTACGAAATTTTGCTTATTCAAATCAAGTTTTCCAACATAAATATATTAGATTTGCATTAAGTGAACTTCAGTAGCCTATTTTGGTTTGGGGAACCGTAATATAAACTTTGCTATTAACATTTAAATTTATATTGTTTTTAACTTTATTTTGCTATTATTATTCTTATTCTTATTTGTTTTTTTTTTTTTTTTGAACACTTAATATTGTATTAAAGGATTTTGTATTTTATTTGTGATGTTATATAATTGGTATTTTTGGCTTTCCTGCGATGTATGAATAAATAGAAAAAAATTACACTTCTAAAAAAGCAGTTGTATACCATCCGCAAATGAATAAGGAAAGCATGTACACATATGGTCGAAAAAATAAGTACACCTGCTTATTTTTGCTTTATGTTTAAATTTAATTACTTTAACGGAAAGTAAACGCGGCAATTCTCTTTTATTTAAATAACTTAAATATAGTAATGCCTTTAAAAGTAAAAACAAAACTGGGACTTCCCCGTTGTTTTCATTATGAGTTAGTTTTTCCCAGGTGTGATTTCAGTACTTGCTCAAAATAATAAATACATTGCTCAATTCTTTAATACTGTCACAATCTACTCCAGTTTTTTGGAAACGCTAGTAATTTTACTGTTTTTTTATCTCCATTCATGACAAAATATTTTGTTAAAAAAGTCAGAAATTGGTCGAAAAAGTCATTGTTCTCCGGAGGAGAGAAAAACTGTTTCAAGACTAAGAGAAAGTGGCCAAAGTCTTCGTTCTATAGCAGAAACTATGAATCGGTCGCTATTTTTTGTACAAAATGCTTTAAAGCCTAAAAAGCCTGTCGAATCTTGCGGAAGACCTAAAAAACTTCAAAAACAAAAGATATCCGTATTGTAGCATTTGCGAAGGAGGACCCGTTTGTGTCTTCAAGAGCGATTTCAGCAGAAATTGGAAATGTAATTTCATCGCGATCGGTTCGTCGTAGACTACAAAGAAGCACATTTACCAGGAAGGATATCCAGAAGAGATCCTTTGCTTAGACAAAAAAAATTTAAAGGCTAGATTGGCGTTTGCAAGAAGTCATTCTAATTGGTCCGGAGGATACGATGAAAAAAAAAAAAAAAATGTGGAGCCATAAAAAAAAAAATTAATGTATTTGGAAACGACTGTGCCCGGAATGTTCGACGACCTAAGGCTAGGGAATTCCATGTTCGCTTTTTAAAAAGACAGTCAAGCTATGTTCTGGGGTTGTTTCTCGTGGTATGGTGTCGGCCAGATACATCGAATTATCGACACTATGACCAGATTCCACTACAAAGGTATCTTGGAAAATACGATGTTGAAATATGCTGTGAAAAGTATGCCTCTTATATGGATATTCCAGCAGGATAACGATCCGAAGCATACTTCTAAGTTGGTAAAGGATTGGTTCCAAAATAATGTTGCCCTTCTTGACTGGCTAAGTCAATCTCCGACTTAAATCCAGTCTAAAATCTTTGGAGTTGAAACAAAAAACTGTTATATTATGGAATTTTGTTCAAAAAAACTTGTAATGAGATACCAGCAGAAACCTGCAGGAGGCTTGCCAGCATGCCAAAAAGAGGCAACAAAATAATTGAAAATAAAGATGGATACACACCGCCTTTTAACGAAACTCAGTCAATTTAGCAGAAAAACACGTGATTTTTTTTACTTCTTTGCTTATTTTAACCAAATGTACTTATTATTTTGTCCAATTTTTTTTTTTTTTTTGGGTTAATTTCTTACTTCTTGAAAATACTGAATTTAACTTTTGTTATTGTTTTAATAGCTATTGTATTTCTAATATTATAACAAAAGATATTAGTATTTGTTTTTTTTTTTTTAATTTAAATAAATTTTCCTCTACGAGTCTTTAAAATAATGTATGTGTATCATCAAGACTGCCAAACGAGGTTGTGTGGGCATCAAAGATGATAGACAATTTCTTAAAATTATTCTCTATGAATAATGGATCGTTCCCAAAATAAAAAAAACTCCATAAGGTTTATTAAAAATAATAGGAGCCATTGAAGAGCTACCACATCCTGCGATTGCAAATGAAATGTGCATATGCTTTCGAAATGTTAATTGAAATATACATACGAGTATATTCACTTTCACATTCCAAATTTTGAATAAGCCAAAAAATGTTTCATAATAATTGTTTGAGATAAATGTGTATTATTCAAAGGAACAACACGTGAATTTTTGCAATTTGAGCTTCAAATTGAGCTACTTTTGATATTTAGACAAAATGAGCTCAACCAAATACAATCACTCTTCTTTAGTCAATTTTAAAAATACCACCCTATGTAGAGCTCACATTTAAAGTTTTTAACCAATCAAATAAATTGAAATGATATGATCTCCGTTTATTAAGTCAGTAACCATAACCATCATTGTTTAGCGTCACATTATCTTTTCCATCGTTTCCAGCTTGTACTTCTGTTGCAAAGAAATGGAGCTACTGCTTTAAAAGCTGAGTAAATAAGTTTTTACCGTTCTAGGCTAAAATAGAATGTAAAGGTTCTTCCCTGGAACATGTGATTAGTGAATGTAAAGAAAAGAAAAAATTAAAAAAAAAAAAAATAGGTTTAGATGTGGCCGGAACATTAGGTCTCTCTCGTTAAGACCTTGCACTGTGTTGCAAGAAAATGTAATTACAATGACAACCGTCGTCTGAGTGCAAGTTTTAAAAGCATGGTCTCGAGAAGCTTTAGATAAAATTGCGAAATCATTGCCGAAACTAATAAAGCCTTTATAAATCCCTCATCAAAGAGGTATCGATATGTTAAAGAATTATTGACGAATAAAGTCGAATTTCACAAAAGAGAGGGTAGAGAGTGGTAGTAAAAAGGGAAACAATGAATTAGTTGGTAGGGCAGAATAAGCAAGAAGGAAGTACAATAATCCTTCCACCAAACAAGCCTCCAAAAATGAGAAATATTTAATTGAGGAAGACGATTTCCAGGGCATCAACAAGATGTTGAAAAATTCCAATCTACTTCGACAGTACAGGGTAGCGCACCAATTGTGCTAAAATAAGAAATCCAAATAATTTGTTTTAATCAACGCATTTCATTTATTTATTATTATATTTTTTTTTTTTTTTTTTTGTAGAAAATTTAACTTTATTTTATATAACTCGATTCTCATTCTTCACTCATATGCCAAACCTGGTCAGAAAATAAGTTACTGCGGCCTGAAGGGTTGAAGTCGGGATCGCCTCAGTTATTGTTTTAGTACACTGCTTCAATTCAGTTAAATTCCTTCGTTTCGTTTTGTGCACGTCTTGACATAACCCCAAAAAAAAGTCTGGTGCTGTCAGGCGATAATAGATAATCTGTTTGGGAATTTTCGTTGGCGCTCCGCTCCGGTATGGCTATGTGTGCAGATGCTCCATCTTGCTGGTACTAAAAGTTGCTCAAAGCGGTAAGTCTTCGACGCAGTTCTGGGGAAAAAACTCTTCCAACAATTTTAAATAATGTGGCTTGGTAGAAATGTTTCCAACTTATTGTCAATTACCCAGTGCTACAATGACCTCTGAGAATCCCCTCCCAAGAAAAAAACGATGTTTCCTTCTTTTTTTTTACTTAAACTCAAAAAGAAAAGATGCGGATTTTTGGGGCCACTTCTCCATTTTGTTCGCTCTTATAGGGCGACATTTTCGGTAAAGAGTGCGTAAAACTGGCACATTTCCTAGCAATGAAACCAAAATTTTAAAAGGCAGAATAGATGTTATACTTAGTGCCAGGAAATAAAACATTAAAACTGTCTAGAAAAAGGTTCTGAATGCACGCTAGGAACGTGGCCGACTTATGCTTTTTTGGCAGATAGCCAAATCCCCAAAGTTCGGCAAAAGTCGTCGAAAAATGATTGACGAAGAAAATCTGACTTGACTCATTATTTTGTAATTTCTTACTATAGAGGAGTTCTGAAAATTTCAATGTAACCCAGTATTTGCCGTTGTTCACATATTTCTGATATATATCCCAAGTCGCTATGATTGAATTAGTCCGCTTCTCCACTCAGTTCCAAGGTAATTTTTTGAAAAGTTAAAGTCTGCTAATTTCGAATAAAGAGTATTCCCCAGTTCCCTCACACATTCATTCATTCATAAAGTAGATCTCATTTGCACAGGTAACGCAATTTTCAGTAAAGGATGTTCGTTCTCACCGAGCATGACATCATTCATGGGAAACATGTGATTTTTACAAAACGATTAACATCTGATCTGAATAACAGACATCTACATTAGTGAGAAATTGCATGAAACAAACACGAAGAAAAAAAAAAAAAGAAGAAAACAATGTAGGAACAATTGGAGAGAAAAAATTCATTAGCAGAGTACAATACAATAATAAAAAACACACAATGATTAACAAACAAGACAAAAATGTGTGTGCAAGGAAGTAAAACAGTGGAGGGAATGGCAAATTAGTGGTGAAATTGAGCAGGCGCGCGATTTGCAATGCTAGTGGCAACACTGTTGTGCGAAAGCATAAATAGAAGAGATAAGAAAGACAGGCAAATAAAAGCAGTTTTCATAAAACTTGGCAAAAAAAAAAGTAGTTCCAAATCAATAACTCCGAAAATCTATATTGAAAAACAACCTTTCACCTAATGTTCACGATGAAATCTCTTTTTCATCGAATGAACATACATATTAGTTAATTCCTGTCCGGACAATATCGCTTACGCTATTTTCAAAGCGTTTACATTGTATGTAACAAACTTAACAAAATTTGCTTCATCTTAGAACAGAAAGGTAAGCGAGATAAGCATTGCCACTTAGCTAAACGGAAAATTGCTTCTTGCCATTTTGAGTCTCTATTCTCACAAGTTCGAAATAAAATTCACCAAATAACTAAACTCCTATACCACTATAATAACAATAACAACATTTCAATCTCCTCTTAGCGGAATCTCTACTTCAAACGACCTTGATTAGCCCCAAATGTAAAACTTTTCGTTTGCACTTTCCGCTTGAGGTTAATTCTAAAAAAAAGGCATGGGGACCGTCATTCAAATTAAGTTGATAAGTACAAAATTAGCTGCTGCTGAGAAATAATAGAGATGGTGAAAGCGTCGCACGCGACCACTAGATCCATTGGAAACGACTTGGAGTCAAAAAGATTGAAATTTTGCGGCGATCCGCACGAGGTATAGGAAACTCACCTAACAAAGCAGATAAGCACCTGAAACTTATTGCCTTAGCACAAAGAGGCGCCTTTTTGAAAAGCATTGTCACCGGGGATGAAATGTGGGCTTTCTTCAGTAATGCCTACCGAAGCAGGCTCTGGTCTAAGCTATGACGCCCTCAGACTTCATCAAAGACTGAATTGCACCAAATTGTGCTGTCAATTTGGTGGAATTTTAAGGAGGGGTTTATTTTGAACTGTTTGCAAAACCCAACCCATAAATTTCAATGCCTGTTGCCAGCAATCGGTGAAGCAAAAAGGACTATGTTATTTTTTTACATCGCAAAGGCGTAACATTTCACGGCGACAACATCTTTGCAAATTGGGCAAAACATACTGGGTCTAGAATAGGAGTTGATGTCGCACACACTTGATAACTTTGGCAAAACATCACAGGACTTCCTTTCATCTCGGGGTCTGCAGAATATTTTGTGTGGACAATTCTTCAACACAGATGAGGACCTAAAAAAAACCGACTTTCTCCAGCATTTTGCTAAGGGCCAGTCATTTTCCTAAACTGAGATCACAAAGTTGCTTGAACGATTTTGTAACGTCATTGAACGAGATGGTGATAACATTATAAATTAAATAAGATTACTAAACCAAAAAATTTCTTGCCAATTTCTTGGTGTATTATAAGCCCGCCTTTTAGCGCCTCTATCACAAGTTTATCTGTATCTCCTCTATAATTTCCAAGTGCAAGGTCCATTTGGCTATAATTTTGACTCATTGTGCATTAATTTCATGAATTAACATGTATTGGGCTTGGAGTAGCAATTGAAGAGGTTGGGAGAAACGTGTGCATCTAAAACAGGAAGTAAATTACTACTTTTTGTCATTTTCACATCACAAAAAAAATTTAATATGTATATTTGGCCTTAAGTTCTTTAATATTATGAAAAATCGAATTCAAAGTTTCCGCTTTTTCCTATAAAAGGTCAGTTTATTGATTAGAGCTCATACAGAGATTAGCGGCGATATTAAGTTACTTCATGTGTTTCTAAGTTCAATCCATTCACAAACATTGTATTACAAAGAAATATTGTAATTACTTAATTTTGGCGGGAGTCGGATCAAAGTTATCAGTAAAAAGTCGGTTTGTAAAAATTTTTGAGTAGCCATCAATATTTTGCCATCGTGGCAACACTGCAGATTCAGCTTTGAATTTCACTCTCCTCCTCCTCCTCTCTTCTATCATTCCATTCAAAGTCCTATACATCACTCAAAAGCAGATGACATGAAAAATGACGTCGGAAACTCGACTATATGGAGCGGCAAGAAAGTCGTCATTCACAAGTCCTACAGAATTTTTCAAAGCGATGAAACCAGAAATTACCACCACTGTATGGGCGATATACTTGAAGTATGCTCATGCTACTCTCTTTTGTTTCGGTAAACGATCCATTCCTTTATTATTAGAGAATACATTGTCGTTGGCCACTTACCACTTTGTTGCTAGCTCCTGCATGTATACCACCTAGTAATACATTGTTGTTGTTATTGTTGTTGCTGTGATGGTGGTGAGTCGCATTGACAGGCGCCCGTACATTGGCATTTGAGTTGAGCACAGCAAAATTGGCGCGTCCTTGTTTTAGAGCGACGCCACCACCGATACCAATGTGATGATGTCCTCCCAGGGCGCTGGCACCTAGAGGTTGTAATATATTGGCTTTACCCGACATCTTTTCCTTTAAGGGATTGTGTCGAGGATTTTCTTTTTCGGAATCCTGGGCAATTTGGAAAGAAGTAGCAGTGGCGGCCATGGTTTCTTAAGTTTATTTTTTATATTATTTTACACAAACTTCCGAAAACGGCACAAATACACGAACACACTTAGGTACAAACTTATGCACAAAACGAAGAAGATAAAACAAAGCAACAACAAAAAATTGACACAAATCACACGGAGTACATAAAATACAGGGTGCAGGAGCCGCAGACGTTTTGTTTGTTGTTTTTTTCTAGTTTGCGTAGAAGGAAGGAATATCCGAAAGATTTTTCTGAAAAAAAATTATAACCAGGAAAAAGAAAAACGTTTTAATTTCACATCAGTTGAAAAGGAAATCGAGAAATTTTAGTTTCAACTTGAAGTATTTCTTTTCTTCGAACATGGAAAAATTGCATCGAAATTTCAATTATTTCGAAATTCTATTCCATAAACAATTTATATCAAGCTTTTGTCGGAAGTTTTTTTGGACACTTCTTTTGAATATTTTTAATTTTTTTCTTTTATTATAAATCAAATTCGTTGGTCTTATTCCTCTCTATTCGTTCTCGTTGTTGTTTTTGTATTCAAAAATTCCCGTTCCATCTGTTTTGCAAAATATCAGTAGCAACAGCTCAACATTCGCCAAATTTTCGTTTCTCGTTTTTCGCTTTTATGCTTTCAATTCGTATTTTTTTCTTGTATCCTCGCTTTATTTAAATCCCACACACACATGTCCACTCACACACATTCGTAAAAGATCTTGACACAACAGCCACACTAAAAATTATTATAAAATTACGCACATTTCCCTTAATCGGCTATTCTCCTTCTAGAATTTCCCAAATGCGGGTTTTTTCTTACAAATTCTTTTTCTTTAAATAAATTACAACATTTTTTGTTAGTTTTTACAAGATATTTCTTGTTTCGTGTTGGTTGCTTTACGAATTATTTCGCTTCTCAACACACACACACACACACGAACGCACGTAATCTCTCACTTCAAGCTGTTCATCAAAGATGTTTTCTCGTTGCCGTCATAAATACAATTAAAAACTCGGCGTTGTGATCTTTGACAATGCTTGAATATTTGAATTTGTGCGCCCCGAAATGGGAGTTGCCACATGATTGTGGTGACATTTTTGCATGATAACATTTCCCCATCTTGTTGTGGTGGTGAATTGCCGCTGATATTAACATGGTTGCATTAAGGACGCAAAGATCTGGTAATTTGCATTTTATTTAAATTTTAGTTGATTTTCTGCATATAATCCAAGCAGCGTGGAGAAAAATTACGATCATTGTTATTATTAAGATTTGCAACAACATAGTGATTGAAATTAGGGTAAATATCTGTGTGAACTTCTACAATTCAAAAAGCAATAAGAGTTGTTGCCACACGTTTCAAAATTAATTTTTCCAACAGTGATGATAAATAAATTTTAATAAATGAGGTGTTCGAGCAAGGAAATTCTTTGAATGAAACTTAATTTTCCAGATGGCGCTGATATTGTAAAGAGGAAATTATTCAATACACTTTCTTGTTTTGGTGGCGCTAGTAAGGGGAAATTAAAATTTCAGATAGCTATATTTGAAAAGGGTACGCAATTCAAATTCAATTTTAATTCGTTTTTGTGGTACACAACCTTTTGCAAACATTTCGTTTGGGACAACTATTAAACATTTGATGGAAATGTATGCTAACATGATAATAATTATTTATTATAATTATAATGATTATTATTTGAAGTTAAAGAGTTTCAAATTTAAAAATGACAATTTTTTCACAAGTCTTCAAAAAAACTTTTCTTAGTAGTGAAACGAATTTTTTTTAATTGGGAATTTCAGATAAGGGAAAATTCTCGAACGTATTACTTCTTTTTCTGAGGAGAATTGCAGTTGAATTTCAAGGTTATCCAAATGGTAACCAAAATACATTTTGTCAAAAAACTGTGAGTACAAGGAATTACCTCTAAGTTGGTCTAATTGTCTTCTTGGCCGTGGTCTTTCATTCAGTTTGTTTATGTACTCGAATGTCCGATTTTGTCAGTACGTCTAGAGCGTATTTGGGATTTGTACAATAGATCAAAATACAGAACAAAGAATTTCTCAAATTGTGTATTGCAAATGGAACTTCGTAGAAAAATGGAACTTCATAAGAAAATGTTACTCACGGCTTACGGTGAATGGACTTTATCAAAATGGAATAGCATTTAAAAGCGGCAGAGATGTGGATGAGTTAACATCGATAAAATGAAGGAAGTGGTGATTAAAAATATTATTTGCATTTAACAAAAACCGCTAAGCTCTTTTTGTTTTAGGAATTAATTCGCTTCATTTTACACTGTTGTTTGGATATGAAACGCATTTTCGCTCTTTTTGTCTTAGGGATTAATTCGCATCATTTTACACTGTTGCTTGGATATGAAACGCATTTTCGCTTGACCAATTCCGAAATACCCCGAATTTTCTTTAAAAACTCAATCACGTAAATGTCGCTGAAGGTATGCTTGGACCATATGTAAAATGATTTAGAAGTGAAGCACGTAGGCTAGTTGATAAGTTTCGGAATGACGCCTTCCGACTGAGCCGACACCAAAAGTCAAGGAAATGTTGACTGTTTTCTTGGATTATCGCGATGTTATGCACCAGCCAGGAATTTAAATGGGAAATAAAGAATATTATCTGGATGTTTTGAGGAGTTTGAGAGAGTAAATTTGTCGAAAAAGGTCAGACTTATGGAAAGAAAATTCATGAATTTTGCACAACGACAAAGGCCAAAAACGCAATAAATATCATCAAAAAACCACCGTATACGTATTTTTCAGAAAAATTAAATTGCCACTTCCAGGTACTCGTTTTCAGTCAGTAGAAGACGTAAAAGGGAATTCGTGGGGAGAACTAAAAATGAATTTGAAAAATGTTTTGATGACTGGATTATTCGTTGACATAAGAGTATTATTTTGGGAAGGGTCTTCTTTTTTTGACAGAATGTATGCTTTAAATGGATGCTAATGATATGAGTTTTTAAAATTTGTGATAGAGGGTCCCATTATTATCCCCATTTCCTATTTATTACAAACTCAAATTAGAATATAAGGACCCATTTTTGCATGAAATCGAAATCCTTACTTAGCTTAGTGCATTATCCATATCGTTCAATAACTTATTGCCATTTTGAAGGTAATTTCTTTGTGTCTCTCTCATGGAAACCCCGTTCCTATTGGAAAAAATGGCACAATCGATTTTTACAAGTTTCTCTTGAGAAGAATTTTTCTCCAGGAAAATCATTTCCAATTGACAGGAACTGGTGGCAACATCTTGATGGCGGGTCCAGACTATAAGCCGACTGCATAAAAATCTTGGCAATAAACACCTGGAGCTTCGAGTGAATCACTATCCTGGCGTTGTTCTCATGAAATCGAATTTCTCTCCTATTGATCAAAACCGACCTCTTTTGGGAAATTGTTTATTATTGATTGTTATTATTTTGGCTGTAGAGGAGAAGAGCTTAGTAGATGATTCCCTACCAATCCCACCAAACACCCAGCAATATCCTCCTGACTGTCAATCTTGGCTAAGCCGCCGTTTGCACTAGCTCACCGCGATTCGCACCCCGACCATTTTCACTTTATGGTGTCTAAGTGAACCACTTTTCATTTGCAAGCAGCATCTTCTTCAGAAAGGGGGCGATTTTGCCTCGCAGATGGAAATATTCAAATTCGCGCGCGATTGGCTGTTACAGTATCGCGAGCATAAAGACAATTTACATTTTCGGCTGCCTAGTTAGCGTTTTCGTGTGCTCGAGGAAGAACTGCAAAATATGGCAAGTCAAGCAATCACAAAGTCTGAGTAGTTTCTTGAATAAGAAATTTTATCTTTGTACCGCCATCTACCTATAGTGTAATTTGATCGCATGTACACAAAGCGAGATATAGTTTACTAAAGCCATCTATTAATAAATAATAGATTTATTTTTACTACATATCACATTTTCATTACTTCATGAACACTTCTTCTGAAGCCAGGAAAAGTGATCATGAAAGAACAATATCTTTCCAGTGATAACCCTGTGTAAAACTTATTGAAATATAATTTCTGCAGAATGATTACAAAAAGTTGCATAGTGTGACACACGAATTGTGTTACAAGCGCAATGTCAATGGGGACCGTTATTTAAAGATGTTGAAGAAGTTTTTTACCCAGAGGTACGCCGAAGATTTATCCAGCGGCATTTGGTTCTAATAAGATGAAGCAATTGCTTACATAGCCAGGCCTAATAAATTAAGACCAATTAATATCCAGAAACTCTACTTTCCGCTGGTCCCCCAGGATACCTGACCTGACTGCACCAGACTTTTCTTTATGCAGTTATGTAAAACAAGAGGTGTGCGAAACGAAACCAAGGAATTTGACTGAATTGAAGCAGTACATTAAAACAATAACTGAGGCGATCCCGACTTTAACCCTTCAGGCCGTAATGAATAATTTTCTAATCAGGTATCGCATATGAATGAATGAGCATGGAGATCATTTACGGTCTACCATTTTCAAAACTAACTAGTTACATAAAATAAAAATTAAATGAAATACATTGATTAAAAACAAGTTATTTGAATATCTTATTGTAGTAAAATTAGTGGTATGTCGAAGTTTTCTTAGTTATGATAAAACTATTTTAACGTCATGAGGAGTGGTCTCAGCAGAGCAGACCAAATTGTTTCCATAAGAAAAGTTGTCCCAGTTGCATTTGTTTTATATAAGAAGTTGTCTGCATTTCATTTGTATTAGTGGTACCTATTTTTCCTACAGTGTTATCCATTTGATGGCTCCGAACCCGCCGGTCTGGCAAGCCTGTCAGCTGTTAAATACCTGCCATCTGAAGTGTTAATAAATAAATAATAGTGAAAGATTTGCCATTTACGAACATGGATACGCTCTAAAAAATGTTAAAACTTACTACAAAAGTAGTGATTCAAACGTGGGTACTTTTCGGGCATTATGGGGTGATTATGGTCGTTGTAATCGACTTAACGTGCAAGGAATTGACAAAATTATGCAGAAATTTGAAGAGACTGGAAGCGTTACTGATGTGGTTAGACCTGTGCATCGAAAATTTCGCTTCGGTTAGTGAAAGTGTGGCGGATAATCCGAATTTCAATTCAGAGCGCTATGACCGTATGATAACCCACTTTTTTGGCCTGCAATTGAAGATTATAAACTGGACGATATATGATTTCAACAAGACGGTGCCACGAGCGATTTTGGCTTTATTGCATGAGAAGTTTACATAAACTGTAATTTCACGTTCTGGAGACGTCAATTAGCCACCAAAATCATACAATTTGAAGCTGTTTTACTTTTTTTACGGAAATATTGGATAATTTGAATACCAACATTTGTCAAGGTATCGCCGAGACACCGCTCGAAATATGCGAAAAAGAGGTCGAAAATAACCTCAAAATGATCCACTGCTGCAACCAATCCAGAGGCGGTCATTTGAATGGTATTGTATTTCGTACATAATTGTACATAATTACCCCATAATGCCCGAAAAGTGCCCACGTTTGAATCACCGCTTTTGTACATTATAATGAAATAAAAGTTTCATCGGAATCATAGCTTTATGTGTGTTTTATCTAACTTTCCTTTTGAAATCAAAAAATGGGTAATTCATATGAAAAGTAGTTTCTGTACTGATAAGAATGTAGATATATTTTCTACATAAAACGCTAAGTTTGTAGCATTCTGAAAATTATTTCACTGCACTGCAATAGATTCCATTTCATCTCGTGCAAAATATTTTAAATAAAATACACGTCTATTTCAACACACCCCATATTGAAGAATTGTTTCCAATAATGTAATAAAAGCAGAAATACTTTGTCCTGCTGCTGGTATAATAATAAACATCTGACAATTTTTGTCATGATAGTAAATGCTAGAAACAAAATTAAATTTTTCTATGTTATTCCAAGCATCTTTAACTTTTTTACAGATCTTTGTTTTATATTCATTATCGTTGCAATTTCATTGTGAAAAATGCCAAAATCTGTTCCGATTTCTTTGGTCAATGAGCCACCAAACAAGCAACACCTTTTGGCAGGACAATAAAGAAAAAGAGAAATAAGAAAATGAGAATGGCATTGAACCCACCTAATAGAACAAAACAGCACTTAAATGTCATTTGAAAATAGTTGCTCAATAATATTTGCTCAGTAGAGGGATTAATTATTCAAGCAATAACAACAAATATGATTTTTCATACCTGACTTAAGGAAGTTGATACCTAAAGTCCGAGTTTCCTGAAAAAAAAAAAAACATAGCGAAAAATAAAAAGCAATCCATAAATACATTGTAAATGTAGATATTTGCCATATTCTTGCTCTAGTTTCCTTCTTGCTTCCATTTTCTTGCGATTGTGGCGTAATGACAAAACATCTGCAACAACCTCACACACATTTGACGTCCTCGTTGTATGTAGCAGTTAAGAATGACAGCGCTACCGCTCAACTCTTTCCGCTTGCATTGCCTTCGTTAACTTGCCACAGTCTGTTAACATTTTGCTGTCCTTGCGCAAGGATATTAAAAAGAAAACATCATGTGTGAAGTGGAACGTACACATCTACCTAGAAGCGGATGTGGATACAGAATACAATGGATTAGGTAAACAAATGCCGTAAAGGTTACTCAGTTTTCCTGTGACATGCGACAAAGGCAAAAAATTTTGTATAGAAAATATGGTCCTATTTTTAAGCAGACAAAGAAGTCAGAGGAGAAAGCTTATTACAATTTAAATACTGTAGCTTTTAGTAGAGAAAAGTTCATTTAAGTTTAGCAGAAGCAACTTCTCTTCCCCAAGCCAACTTTTTAAGTAGAAAGTTTTATCACACAGAAACGACAAGTTCGTACAGAAAAGTTCACCTCGGTATTGAATGAGAAAACTTTTCTTATAGAAAAGTTCACTGCAGTGTTGGCTTAGACAACTTTTTGCATAGAAAAGTTCGCCTCAGTGTTGGCTGAGACAACTTTTCACATAGAAAAGTTCGTTACAGCATGGATGAGACAACTTTTCCTATAGAAAAGTTCGTCTGAGTGTAAACTGAGACCAAATTTTCTCTAGAAAAGTTCGTTGCAGTATGGCTGAGATAACTTTTCGCACCGAAATGTTCGTCTCAGTAAGTTCATCGCGGTATGGCTGAGATATCCTTTCGTACAGAAGAGTTCTTCTCAGTTGGGCTGAGACAATTTTTCACATAAAAAAGTTCGTCTCAGTGTGTGATGAGACAGCTTTGCATATCAGTATAGGCTGAAATAAATTTTCGTACAGAAAAAATCGTCTCAACAGGATCTTTTCTCGGTATGGCTAAGATATCTTTTCGCATAGAAAAGTTCAAAGTTCGTCTCCGTATGAACTGAGATAACTTTTCGTGCAGAAAAGTTCAAAGTTCGTCTCGGTCTGACAGCTTTGCGTATAAAAAAGATCGTCTCAGTATAGGCTGAAATAACTTCTCGTACAGAAAAAATCGTCTCAGCATTGTCCTTTCTCAGTATGACTAAGATATCTTTTCGCATAGAAAAGTTTAAAGTTCGTCTCGGTCTGTGCTGAAATAACTTTTCGTATAGAAAGGTTCGTCTCTATTGAGCCGAATAAATTTTCGCATAGAAAAGTTCATCGCGGCATGGCATCGCATCGAAAGGTTTGTCCCAGTGTGAGATGAGACCACTTTTCGTATAAAAAAGATCGTCCAAGCATGGGCTAAAAAAGTTCATCCCAGTGTGGACTGAGACAAGTTTTCGTGTAGAAAAGTTCGCCTCAGTTTTGGCTTAGATAATTTTTCGCATATAGAATAGATTTAACTTTTCCCGTAAAAAATTTAATCTCAGTGTGAACTGAGACAAATTTTTGTATTGAAAAGTTCGTTGCAGTAAGGTTGAGATAAATTTTCGCATAAAAAAGTTTGTCTCAGTAAGTTCGTCATGGTATGGCTGGCATATCCTTTCGTATAGAAGAGTTCTTCTCACTATGGACTAACACAACTTTACGTGTAGAAAAATTCGTCTTACTATGACCTGAGACAACTTTTCACATAGAAATGTTCGTCTTACTAGAGGTTGAGACAACTTTCCGTATAGAAAATTTCGTCTCAGCATGGGTTTTTCGTATAGAAAAGTTTGTTTCTGTGTGGGCTGAGACAGTTCTTCTTTGTAAACTGCTTTCGCAGTGATACTGAGACGAAGGTGTCGGTGCATAAAATTTATATATTTAAAATTTGTAGATGAATACTTTCCACAGTTTTTATTTCCAATTTCACTACATCAATTAAATTTCAGACTCTAGCAGCTATACTCGTAGTTTGTTTTTTTTTTAAGTATTTCTTATTTGCTGGAAAGAACCCACTGCACTTATGAAATATGTATGAAATACTTAACTTCCTGTTAAGTAAACGAAAAACGCTGTCAGGTTTCAAGAAAGAGAAAAAACTAGACCTCAAAGGTTATGAAAAACTAACAACTTTTTATGTTTGACGAAAAATGGAAGGAAATATTTTCATATTTGCGAAGGCACAAAAAAAAAAAACAAAGTTTTTTTCTTTTCCCAACTAAATATTAGCCAAACTATACAAATAACCGTTTGAAATAACCCAGTGAACATAGTGCTAAACATAATTGTAGGCCGGTTTTTTCACCCTGTATAAATGAGTCCCTCTGTTTAGTTGACTGGCCGGGTCACGCTAAATCTTGGATACGCTTTTACCGATATCATGTGAAAAATTATGTTCAGTAATGTTTCCTTAGCTGGTGTGGCGGTCACTTGTCTGATAATCGAACAACCATAAAATGGTGTACACTATTATTGTTGTGCAAATCAAAAGCACTCAAATACAACAACTTCATCATCAAGCAGTGATAATGTTCATCAGGATGTAACGGGTCAACCTGTACTGGTTTCGGCTTTGAAGACGAATTGCTACCAACAGACCTTGCTTTTAAAAAAGAGGGTACAGTTTCGCGTCAGCAGAGGATCTGTTCAGAGTTATTTGTTCAATAATATTTTAAATAAAACTAGCCGACCCGGCAAACGTTGCTTTGCCTTCAAATTTTATTTTTATTGGAAATGTTTCATGCCAATCGGTCTATTATAATAAGAAACGCCTATATTTGCAGAAGAACTTAAAATATGTTCACTCAACCGAAATACAAAATTCTGTTTAAATACCGTTAGCAGGAGCAGAAATAATTGCTTTTTGATTTGTGGTTTGTATAGGAGGTACCACTCCCCATTGTCCAATCCCGCCCATATTTGCAGTAGCACTTAAGATGTGTACACCAAACCTACGCACTAAATTTTGTTCAAATACCGTAAGCAGGAGCAGACATAATTGATTTTTAATTTTTTGTTTGTATGGGAGGTACCACGCCCCTTTGTCCAATTGGACCGAATTGTAAATTTAAACCATCCCGGGCACCACCCAGACGCATATACAAAACTACAAAAATACAAAAATTTATGCAAAGCGGTCCAGCCGCCCTGGAGTTTTAAGCATCGGAACAAACCACGATTCATTTTTATATATATATATAGATATAGATAGATAGATAAAGCTAGTCATTTTCCAACCTTAAGTCGTTCTCTTCATTTTTGGGTGGAGTTAGGTACGCTAAACTGGAACATGAGTTTGAAGATGGGTGAAATCATTACACTTTTGCAAGCATTTCAAACACCAAATGACATATTTAACAGAAATTAGTTTGGTGTCCTTTCTTTACCTTTAACCAACAGTAACTGGGTGTGATAACTATGCCCCTTCAATTACCGCCTATACCCTTAATTATAAGGGCTTGTCTGGTTCAGGCAGGAACGGGTTCACTCTGACATATACTCATATTTACCTCAAGAGAATTATAAAATATAAAAACACACATCTGTAACGCTTCCAGTCTCTTTAAAGTTCTTAATAATCTTACCAATTCCTTGGACAGTATGTGGATTATAATGACCATAACCACCCCGAAAAGTGTCCACGTTTGAATCACCAATTTCGTAGTAAGTTTCAACTATTTTTAAGCGTTCTTCGAATTTTAAACGATCCATATTCGTAAAATGTTTAAAATTTGTATCGATTAAGGCTATTGGGTTAATATTGGGCTGTTCGCCATCTCCTTCTGCCTCTCCATATAAAAGAAAACTCTAAATTATTTTATATCAGGTACGTTCCAGATTCTGTTTTGAAGTAAAAGTAGTTTGTAATCACTTCAATTTGACACTTGGGTGTTCTGGATTTTACTTTTCACTTTTCATTTCTGTTTTGTTTTCGAGCATTGAATCGTAGTGAATTGCATTGTTCTAGAAACTACTTTTAGGCAAAAAGAAGTGGTTTAAAAATACTTTGAAATTTTATTGTGAAAACAAATTTACAAATAAACATGTAAGTATAATAAATACAAGTGGTCAGATTCTCCTGGTTGAATAAAAATTTTCCTTGTTTGAAGGGGAAAACGCAAGAATACAACGCAGGATGCAATAATCCTACGTTTTATGCAAAACAATCCAGACCTGGTAAAAGGAGACCATGTAAAATTGGAAGAATTGTGGAATCTTTTTGCGGCTTAGTAATTTCCAGGTGAGGTCCATCAATGCATCCTACTACACCGGGAATACCAAATTTTTGCATGAAGTGGCACTTAGACAAATTTTGTTCATCAACTGTCATTTTCAATTTAATCCACCTAGGACAAATATATTTTTTGCGAGAACAATAAGCACTCGATTTAAAATTTTGCAGGTGGTGCTCCGTGCTAAGGCCACATTAGTGTCTTTTCCGACCCCTCGTTGAAATCATCCCGAAATCTTAATGTGGCAGCAAGCTGTAGTTGTGCCGGAATGGATGACTTGGGCAGTCTCAATTTTATGCAATGTAAAATGTTAAGAAATGCTTCTTTGTTAATGCGATAATATTGTAAAAACCTAATAGTTTTTATTAAAAGTATATTGAATGTACTTAAGTACATACAGGGTTGCCCATATTCGACGGACCCATGTTTTTAAAAAAAAAATCAAAGAAAAAAATAAAAATTTGGCGGTTGGCAATCTT
>JAHXMU010000525.1:769315-808842 GCA_019455685.1 Philornis downsi | reverse complement strand
CGTTGCCAGATGGGTCCGTCGAATATGGGCAACCCTGTACATGTGTGTACTTACGTAGTGTCGCCCATATCCAGAGGATTTGAGTGATTCCGCAAAATTCGCCTTTGATATTTTGCTTGCGTATTCATTGGTTTGGTATACAGTGGACACTAACACCGCATTCATTATTTATTTATCCTTTATTTATTTATTTGTCCTTACTATTTATTTATCCTTTAATTTGATGCACAAAAAATCACAAATAGTAGTTTTAATAACTAAATTTTATTTTCAAGTCAATATCAGCTATTTACAACTTCTGTTTTCGAACTTCTTTTCATATGAGAAAATGAAGCAACAAACTTTTCAAATCGTATTTTACTTTAATTCCACTACTTTTTTGGAACACACCTGTATATTGCAATTTTGGAAACTACTCTCGTATGAAGCTATTGAAACCTTGCATATCTAGGACTACAGCTGGTTGATCTAATCACGTCCATTCCAGAACTTCCCGTACAAAATGGTGGATTTGACGAACGAGAATTTTTGTATCTTCACCAGATAGAATGGAGGTATATGGCATGTGATATGGCAAAAAGAGTGAAACGATAAACATGTCAATACTCTCCAGAACAAATTCATTTCACGATTTTTAAATCAATTGAGCTGTGCTTGTCTGTGTGGCTAGATAGTTAGTTGGTGGACACAAAAAAAACAGTCATTAATTTTTGTGAAACTTCTTACAACTTACCATAATTTATTGACTGTGTCCCAACATATTCCAGCTATTTCTTTCAAATCGTTTTTCTTCCTTTAATACTCTCTTCTGCTGGTATGCCTATGATATGTAACAAATCAAGGATGTATCTTCTTTTGCAATTGTTTCCTAGTAATGCGTTCTGAATCAGATCCACGATGATTATTAATCCAACGCCGCCCGTCAACTTTATTAACCTGCGCTTTTTTAAGTTGTGGTATTGCCATTCTGATCTCTTTTTAATTTGGTGCTGGCCTATCCCTACCATCGTCGAAAATTTTCTTGATATCTTTACTTGTACTATCATTCGAAACTAACAGCTTATAGAAGTATTCTCTTTGTAATTGGAATGCATTCTGCGTATCTGCAACTAGCAGAAGTCCTGTTTCATAGCCGTTATTTTTTACATTTGGATAGAATTGCCTGAAGAACAAGGATTAGGAAGGTGCAGCGATACAGGTGAAGCTGCATTTTTCTAATCCTTGTTCTCCCGCTCTTTCTATAATCTTTTCTTCTGTTTAAAAGTCAGTGTGTCTCTCTTCTCTTTGTAGCATATCTTCACTATGTTCAGTTGACTGCATTGTTGCCATGTATGGAGTATCACTTCCCTCAAGCACTATGCAAAATTCAAGCAAGTTGCCATCGAATGCGCAATTTGTAGCCACTCTGTATCAGGAACATCAACACAGCACTCTGTTGACTGCAGCGTTGCCATGTAGGCAGCATCACTTTTCTCAAGCACTATGTGACATTCTGCATTGTGGCAGGGCTTATTTGAGCATAAGTAAGTACAATTTTTTGCGACAGCTGCCATCGAATGCGCAATTTGTTGCCACTGTGTATCAGGAGCATCAACACAGTACTCTGCTGGCAGCAGGGTTACCAAGTACGGAGCATCACTTTTCTCAAGCACTATGTGACATTTTTCATTGTGACAGAGCTTATATGATCATAGAAAGTACATTTTTTTTGCGATAGCTGCCATCTAATGCAACATTTGTTGCCACTGTGTATCAGGAACGCGGTACTCTGTTGGCAGCAGTGTTGCCATGTATGCAGCATTACTTGTCTTAAGCACTATGTGACATTCTTCATTGTGGCAGGGCTTATTTGATCATAAGGAAATAAGGTTTTTTGCGACAGCTGCCATCGAATGCGCAATTTGTTGCCACTGTGTATCAGGAATATCAGAATTAGGGGCGCTTTGTGATTATACTCGTATTAGGGAGAATTTGGTAGAGTGGACTGTGGCTATCTTGTATGCAGTTTTGTGACGTTTACTTTTATTTGTTCTTCCTTACGTATGTTTCTCGTTATGCTCAATCTTATGCACACCAAATGGTGATCAATCCGGTTTCTCATGTTATGGTCAGGAGATAACCAAGTTACCTTGTCCATATCTTTATGTGGGAATCTAGTTTTGCTTATTACCATATTACTGCCCGTGGCGAAATAAACCAGCCGGAATCCACGTTGGGAAGAGATGCTATGTAAATTGAATCTTTTGACTGTCGGATTAAGAACATCTTCGCTTTAAATTTTGGCATTATAATCTCCCACAGCAATTTTGATATCATGGTCTTATGCCTCTATCAGGCACTCATAAAATTTATAATTGGTCTACCTACCTTTGTCTTGCTTTGGGGGCGTGGCCAGAAATTAACGTGGGTAATCGCTTACTCACCTCTTACTCACCTCATACGCATTTTCGAACTCATGCCTTCGTGTATAGCAGCTGTATTAGATGCCGTAGTTTTTGTTTCGAATGTATGTTTGTTCTTATCCTTCTCCTGGCGTTGGCGTTAGTTTCATATATTCTGTCAAAAGAAGTAACGGGAATCGATTAATAAATCTCAAAATAGATGTAATTCATTCAAATTTATTGTATTGTTTTCAAAGTAGTTCCCTGTCGAACTAATGCACTTTTATCAACAAATAATCCAACCATCAAAACACTTTCCTAACGGTTTCTTCAGAAAAGACTTAGTACTTGCCACGAGTTTTGTTTTATATCTTGTATTGACTGAAAATGGAAATGGAAACATAAATCAATTATGTGAATATGGTGGTTGTTCAGTGGTTCAGAAGTCAATTCACAATAATAATCCTGTGAGATGGTGCAAAATCCATGAGTTTTCTTTCTACATATCAGGCTTTTTTCAACAAATTTGCTCCCTCAAATGCTCGACAAGACTTAAATGGAGTTCTTTATTTACTATCTGACTCTCCGGCAATGATTCCGAATGCACAATACTGCGATATTCAAAGAAAACAGTCAACATTACCCTGATTTTTGGTAGACTTTGGCATGGTTTTTTCGGCTTTGGTTCAGTTGTTAGATCTATGTCTCACCACCAGTTGTAATGACTTATATTAATGTGCAGTCGGAATTGAATTATTATAGCATGTCGTTTTAAAGAATTTTATAGATTTTTTAAAGAACTTTCAGATCTTTCGAAACTAATCGAGTCACAACACATTTCATACCCACATAACGGTGTAAAATGATACGAACTAATTTGTGGGATACAGACGGAATGATGTTTTTCAGTCGCCGTTTCCCCCATTTAACCGATGTTAACCCCCGTGGAAGACGTTGATGGCTGGAATGATGGAATGCTTCTCTATAAAGATAGATATAGATGCACATCCTTAAATCATGGGTTTTATGCCTTAGAGCAACGTTTGGGGGATTCCGTTTCTTTATTTTCTTTCGTATTTTTATAATAATTTGGTTTAAGACAAGCCACTAATTAGGCCATTGAATCCGATTCAAAAGTTAAGTTTCAGTAATGGATGTTTCGCACCTGCTTAACACGCATCGGTGTTAGCATGTCCTCTACGTTACTCAAATTAATCGCTTAATCATTTTAAATACGACTAGACGTCCCTGGAAAGATGGATAGAATACGTGACAATTGTGCCTAAGATCGTGGGTTCGTGCCCTGAATCAACCACCTACCATTCTTTGGGTTGCAGTCACCTCTATATCTTTGACGAACACTTCGAGTAGTTGAGCAGCCAACCAAATCCAGTAAAAGATTCCCAAAATGACGTTCCGAACAGTCGTTAAAACTTGTAGGTCTCGTTTAGTGAATCCAAAAATAGAATGTGTGTAAGCCCTATTAATTGGATGCAAGGGAATTGTTAGTTTTAGATGGAGATCCGACGCCATTATCAGGAGAAACTTGCCTTAGGGTCGAAAGTCGTGAGTTGCTTGGGAAATTTTGCAAGTGAATTATAACCAGAGAGCCCAAATTGCCATTTCCCCATTTGCCAATTTTAAATGGCATGAGTTTTGACGTCTGTTTGATCGATCAGCTTAAAAGTTTGTTTGCACACTTATAATCTTGATTATATATCTTATAATCAATAGATTTGAGATGTTTTCAAAATCGGACTTTTGTTTTGTCAATTTACACAGGTTTCAGATTTATAACTTTTAAAACTAATATTAAAGCTAAAATTCTCATTTTTCGTTCCCCAAACTTTTTCTTTTTCGGCCAACTGCCACAATCTGCCACCAAAATCTTTGCGTGTCAAATTTGAAAATGTCATCCATGCCACGGTAAGCGCACATATGACATTGTTCGCATCTATGTACATGGTTGCCAAAGCAAGAAAAAGAAATGTTATGCAAAGACAACATTGCACTGCCGACTCTGTCAACAGTACAAGAGAAAGAAAGAAAAAAAGAGGAAAAAAAAAACAAGACAAATGGAAACAACGTCGAATGTCCTTTGTCAAAAGCCCCTGAATATCAAAGGAAATGTTAGCAGTTTTTTTTCACTCTCATCTTCTTCAGTTCACTTTGCGTTTTTGTGCTTATTTGTGTGTTTGATTGTCTAATGAAAGTGATGAACAAAATTTCGCTGCGCCTGAGGAGCACAAAAGAACACAGATATTGTACATCCACCAACCAATGTGTTCTTATAGTGTTCCGTAATGTGATGGCACCGCTTGGAAAGACCTGACACAGAGAGGCTTTTGTATGGCCACCATGGCTGTGATCATTACAGAGATATTCAGATGTGATGAGTAGACTTTTGTGTGTTTTGTCGAATGAAAAGCTGAAAAATCAATAGAGCAAAAAAGTGGAAACGACCTTCACCCGCTACGGAAAAGAAAGAGCAGTGGTATTTTTAACAGAAAAATTGAGATTGTTGATAACTCTTTAAGTATTTAAATGTGCTACAGATCAGAGTTTTCGCGAGATAGTTAAAAAATCAGTAGTTTCTATGGGTCTCATTAAGTAGGAGGTCTCAAACTTTTCTAACGAAAAGTTAAAATGTTCAAATCTTTTTGGGGGAAAATTATCAAAACGATTAAGTGTTCAATCAATATTTTAACTTTAAGTAATTTCAGCTTTGCTATGAGAACTGACGTTCTCCCGTTATATTACAATTATATATTTCATATTTCAGTGACAGCAATAACAATAATAATAAGTTATTCATAATATTCATAATAATAATAAGTTATTCATAATTGTTTTTTATGCAACAAGTTCATTAATAATTTCATTATGATCTTACTGTTCACATGACTGAGTTTATTTGCAAATACTTTCAAATTTTCTGTACATATATCGGATTGTTCGGAAAGTCTGTTCGGTTAATTCGTTAGTTCACCATACGCCACTTGTCATGACGTAGAGTTCCTTCACGTTCTACAGGGTGTTCGTCGGGAAGGTATACTACTTTGTTTGTTTATAATTTTTGATTAAATAAAAGAGAATGGATCTTATGCCGATAAATGTTTTATTAAATGTCGGCAATTATGTATGGAATACAATATCAGATAAATGTCTACCTCTGTTAGCCTCACAATTTCTTTACATCCTAACACATTTCACGCGGTATTTCATTAATTTCATCACAAATATTTTGTTTGAGTTGCTCAAGCGTTTCTGGTTTGTTTGCATAAACCTTGCTTTTCAGATATCCCCACAAAAAGAAGTTCCGAACAGTCAAATCAGGCGTCCGTGGAGGCCAATCAACATTACAATTTCTTGAAATAACTTGTTGTGGAAAGAGGTCTTGCAGTAATTCCATTGTAACCTTGGCTGTAGGCAATGTGGCACCGTCTTGTTGATACCACATGTTAATCAAGCTCAAAGCATTCAGTTGTGGCGTTAAAAAGTTTTCAATCATATCGAGCGATATCGCTCCCCGTTGACAGTTACCGTTACGCCGTTTTCAGTTTCAAAGAAGTCAGGTCCAATGATTCCTCCTGACTAAATTGCACACCAGACTGTCACTTTTAAGGGATGCAAAGGTGACTGATGAATAAATTGAGTGGTTTCCATTGCCCAGAACCGACTATTCTGTTTCCTCTCATATCCATTCCAATGAAAATGTGCCCCGCCACTCATTATGATTTTTTCATGAAAATCGGGGTTGTTATGGGCGAGAGCTGTAACATCCTATTGACATATGTACGGCGGCGTAAATGGTCTTGTGGAAGAAGCTCTTGTGTCAACTGAATCTTAAATGAAAACAAATGCAAATCCTTGTGCAAAATTGTGGCCAAAGTTGCTCTTTGAAGATCAAACTCCTGAATACGGCGTCGAATTGAGGTCGATTGATTGTTTTGAACACTTTCTTGAGCAGCAGTAGTGTTTTCAGCCGATCTTGCAGTACGTTGTGGTCATTGCTTGGCCCTGTCAGCTACACACCCTCTTTCTTCGAAATCATTCACTACATGATAAATAGTGCGTCTTGTTGCACATTGTTTCTCCCAAAAATTTTACGTAACTTTCTCATCGTCACATTAATCGATGATTTTGATAAACTGTTTTAATGATTAAAACACGTTGATTTATCGAAAACTTTTCCATAGTAAATTTGCCACGTCTCTACTTCACGACTGCCAAATATGAACTGTCAGGACTAATTTTTACCAAAATGGCGACAAAACAAAGTAGTATACCTTCCCGACGGACGCTCTGTACCTTAAGCTTCAGTTCTGATTCAGATTAAGAAGCGAAATTGCATAAAACTATATTTTCGTTTCAGTTTGTCGAATTAAAATGTCTGATTCATATTGGTACGATACAGAAACATAACCAATCTAGGTTTTTAACTTCATTTCGGATAGAAAACGGATCAATGTATGAAGCGAATTGTTATTTCAAATATGAATCAGAAACAAAATAATCTGAAAATATTGATACCAAAACGAAAATGAAACTTCGTGAATGTGCCTGTGCAATGATATTAATTGAGGAAGGAAAGACATGTAAAATCATTATTTAGAATATCCTCCTTCCAAAAAGAGTTATAAGAAGAAACATTTGTCGTCTGCAACTTAGATAATGCATCTGAGTCCCTCCACATGGACTCTTAGAAACCAGTCAAACTACTCGTATTTTGTTAGTTTTCTCGAAATTCTGTTTGATGGCGGCAACAGATATTGCTATGCAATGCATAAAGAGATTTCCAGTAATTAAATATTTTTTGTTCAATTACAATTACAATTTTAAAATATCACCATCTCAAAGGCTTTTGAACATGTTTTCAACACCAACAAGTTTCTTTTGCGTTTGAAGAAAACTACAGCAATTCATGAAGTCATGCTAAAGTTATAAATTCATCTCTGGCATGAATGTAACAAAACGCACAACCAAATGATATGGATTTTTATACAAATTTCCAAGAATAAAAACAGGAAAATGAACTGACACTGACACCGACAAAAGAAAAAAATCGAGGATCTGATGAAAATTTATGACTTCCATACTAAGGAAAAAGAAGAAAGGAGAACGAGAAGTGGAAAAAGCACGCGATGAGAAAAAGCAAAGTAAATCTTGTCAGCTTAAAGCCAAACAAGGATTTTAAATATTTTTACAAGCGTAACACTCCAGTAATGACCCATAAAAAGACGGAAGAACATTAGAAAAACATAGAAACAGGAGCGGGGGAGAAAACCGTACTTAGAGGAACTTGTCGACGTTATGAGTTGGGCTAGAAAAGTTTGATTTTCACCGACGTGAGTTCATGCTTGTATTAGCCAGTTTTATTATTAGTTTATACCAATTTTTTTTATTTATTTTTCCAATTATTACAGTCCGTAGTCAATCTAATAATTCATCATCAGATGATTTACATAATACAATCATTTATATATGTACAGGGTTATCTATTTAGTGGTTTTAACAGCTGACAGCCTTGCCAGTCCGGCAATACCTCTTATCTATTATTATTGTTATTTAGTGAAAGAGTTGCCATATACGATTATGGATCGTTCGACAGCCGAGAAATGCATAGATAAAACTTGCTACAAATGCGGTGATACAAACGTGAGCACTTTTCGTGCATTACAGGGTGATTGTGGTTGTTATAATCGACCTACTGTGCAAGGAATTGGCAAGATTTTAAAGAAATTTGAAGAGCCTGGAAACGTTACAGGTGTGGTCAGGCCTGTGCATTATCGCAATGTACGCTCAGCCGAAAATATCGCTTATGTTAGTGAAAGTATGACGGATAATCCGAATAAAATTCAGAGCGCTATGGCTGTTTGGTAACCAACTATTTTTGGTGTACAATTGAAGATTATAAAGTGGACGATATGTGGTTTCAACAAGACAGTCACACAATATGACAGATTTAGGGTTTATTGCATGAGAGGTTTGCAGAAAGTGTAATTTCATGTTTTGGCCTCTAACGATTTCAATTGGCCATCAAGATCATACGATTTTTTTTTTTGTGGAACTACGTCAAAGATCGTGTTTGCGCGGATAATCCTCAATAGTTGGAGTATTGAGAAACCAACATTCGTCAAGGTATCGCTGAGACACCGCCTGAAATTTGCGAAAAAGTGATCGAAAACTAACTCAAAAGGATCCACTGCTGCGACCAATCCAGAGGCGATCATTTAAATAGTATTGTATTTCGTATATATCGTAATGGCAAACTTCGAGCATTATAATGAAATAAAAGTTTCATCGAAATCATAGCTTTACGTTTGTTTTATTTAAATTTTGTTTTTAAAACCGAAAACTAAATAACGCGTAGTAAAAAGTAATCCATTATTTTTTAATAACATTGGAGGCATTATTTAGCATAGTTAAAATGATCCGATTTAGATCAAATATGTAACGTTTTGTTCGACTATTTGTTGTTATTTTGTAGGTAATTCCATTATGCCTCTCTTATAGATATCTTCTTCCCTATTGGCAGAAAACTATGATAGTCGATTTTCATGAGTTTCTTTTGAGGCGAATTTTTCGCCAGCGAAATCATTTGCTATGAACAGGAACAAGTGGTCATCACTTGGTGACGAGTCACTATCGATGTCTGTAGTCTGCTGTTGTCCCAATGCAACTCAATTCCTCTTCTGTTGGACCAAGCTGGCCGCATTTGAACAAATTACAGGTCCGAATTTGGCGGTAGCGAAGTAGCTCATAGTAGATGATACAGCAAAACCTTCTTGACAGTTAATTCTGATTTGGCCACCGTTTGTGTTGATTGTCTGGTATTCAACTATGAACGTTTTCGCTTGTCATTGTCCTAAGTGTTTTTATCCAGAAGTCCATTATTTCAGAAATCCATTATTTTTCTAATAGATATCTTTAGTAGTCTGTATCTCACTTTGTATCGGTGTAATCGTGTTACGCTAGATGGCGTTGGAAATATAAAATTTCTTATTTTTTCTTGTTCGAGGGAGCGTCAAACATGGAGCCCAGTAAAAAGAAAATACGCCATATTTTACAAAAATCTGATACTGATACCGAATACTGATACTATAACAGTCAGTTTCGTTCCTGTAATTTTGATGTTAATAATGCACCACATTCTGGATGGACCGATTGTTGAAAATATCGATAGAATGATATAAATCATCAAGACTGACCGTCATGTAAAAACTATTTTGATTGCTCAGGACCTAAACTTTGTACAAAAAAAAAAAGGATTTGGAACCATTTAAATAAGGCTGTATACAAAACCAATCTCAATGTTATCGCAAACAAAAAATTTTTTGGACTGAATTTTCACCACCCAATCGATTTGGAACCATTTGAATAAGGCTGAATACAAAACCAATTTCGATGTTATCGCAAAAAAATCTCTTGGACCGAATTTTCATCCGCCAATCGCTGCTGAATAACTGCCGGTAACTGGTGAGGAAAAGTGAATCAATTATCACAACTTTTCTCAAAACCGGTTGTCATCGAATCGCTGTAAGGCCGCGTGCACGGTGGCCAAGACAGCATTGACAGTCAGGAAGGATTTGGAGCGTGTTTGATGGGCTTGGCAGGGTATCATGCATTAAAAGCTACGCCCCTACAGCCAAACTTTTAATTTGGACCTTTTTTTTTTGTCAATAATAATAATAGTAATAACAATAATAATAGCCCAGAAGCAGTCAGCTTTAGTCAATTACACTAACGTCAAGCGTAAATGGTTATGATTGATTCGAGGTGAGCCAGCATAGACTGTGGCCTAGACAGCATTGATGGTCAGGAAGGTTTTGCTGAGTGTTTGGTGAGATTGGTGAGGAATCATCTACTAAGAACTGTCTCCCTATGGCCAAACTATTAATTCGAATCTGTATTGTCAACAATTGGATTGTCTGAAGGACCATCTTCACCAATAGGAAAGGAGTTGTGACCCATCCGGATACCGTCAGGACACACACATTGGTGATGATTTGCCAAAAGCTCCGGGAGCTTGGTTGGGAAGTTCTTATGCTTCTACATTATAGTCTGCATGTGACACCAAATGATTACTAACTGTTTCTGTCTATGGCGCATAATTTTTCTGTTCGAAAATTCGCCTCAAGTGAAATTTGTGAAAATTGACTGCTCCAGTTTTCTCTGTGAGTTGAACAAATTTGTTCACATTTGATCTAAATTGGATAATTCTAACTGTGCTAAATAAAGCATCTCATATTTGGTACGGAATTTAGACTATGCATGCGATTTTTCGAAATTATTACAGACTCCACTCTAAAATTTTGAAATACTGCTAACACCATCTAAGGTTATCTCTGAGTAAGCTTTAAAATAATTTAAATTTATTCTATTCAAAATATACTGCTTAAAAGTCTATGTATATTTGATTCAAGGGATTTTAGCAAGGGTTTTGTTTAGTTGACTTTATAAGCTTTTAAATGATACGAAATGTGTGCCAATACGATATATTTCTTATATACAACCTACTCAGTATGAAAATGTTCTCTATTTTGAGCCTGGGTAATTCACAAACCTCATCGATTTAGAGTGTAGCAGGTGCACATTTAATAAAACATATAAATTAAAACTTTTACAAATCGAAAGGGGACTGGCTGAGAACGTGCCCATTTTTTGATTTTACTTAACTTGTTCCATTGTTCAATTGTTGAATATATGTGTAAACTTATTCATATACAGCTCACCATGAGTAGTAAAAGTTTTTGTGTCTCCACCCCCCTATCCGTGAAATTCTTCTCTTACAACGTCTTTTCATTTATTAAAACTCTCCATTTCCTTTCAGTCTTTGTCTTTGAATTAGTGGAATTAAGTGAAATAAAGAAAAAAATTTATTTTCTTTAAACAAAGAAAAGAAAAAGTAGCGAAGAAAGAGAGAAATTGAATAAGGCATGATGTGGGGATTTGTAAGGAAACCGGAAATCGCGAAAAGTCAAGTAGCCGTGACATCACCATAATTTCCTTAACGGCAGGACTGTGCGGATTGTATCATTACCAGCCATTCCCAGGGGGAGAAGGGAATAACACAAGTAATCGGATTTTTTTTTTAAATAATTCCTTATTTGACGTTTGTTTCCCCTGTCCACTGTTTTCTGGACATGATAAGGAGAAGAAGAAGAGAGAGAAAGAGAGAGAAGGAGAGTGTGTGTGAAGGCAAAAGGAGAAATATGATGTTGCAAAATAAATTTCAATTTAATATGCTGTTGCAACAATATGACGCTTGATTAATTAAGGATTTGTATGAATTAAGATATATTACTTTACACCAGTTTTCACTTGCAAAGAGGATGGCAGGGAGTTTTCAGTTTTCAGCTTCCCTTCTTGACGATGGAAATTTATTCCTTTTGAAATTGAATGGGAAGCGAGGAACTGAAAACAAAAAATTGTAATCCATATCCTTTTAAGTTGCTGGTTTGAATAATTATGTTATTAAACGTATCAAATCAAAGAAAAATGCTATCATCTTATGAATTATGAATTTAACTTTGCTTTGAGAAAGATATAATTGTGATTTAGAGCAGCTCTTTGCAAGAAGATCAAGAATGCAATGAAGCATATAAATTAAATTTCCATTTGTGGATGGTGCTATTTGGTACCCTTCACCATAGAATAAGTCTAACATTAACTTGTAAGTACTAGAAATATAGCCTGGATCATTTGAAAAACTAAGCCTTTTTAAATATGTCGGACCGGCAGATCGCGTGTCTATTGAAAGCACAATAAAAGCCAAACCTACTGGATTAGAAGGCTATGCTTTCGAAATAAATAATATCATAATCATAGGCTAGCTAAGTTCATAATCGATCCAATAAGGGGGAACTTTCCCATATGAGGACTGAAATCATCTATAAAAAAATTGAATTTTCCAGTATTTTGTCTATAATTTCAATATTTATTATGACTTCATTTGGAGGAATGAAGATATATAAAAATTAATACCACAAAAATGTAATACCTAGAAAGAAGTGTGTAAAGTACCAAATATCTTTTGCCCAAATGCGTTTCACGGCTTTTTAAGTCGATTGAGAGATGCCCCTCTGTCTGGCTGGTTGGCTAGTGGACACAATGACTGCCATAAATCTTTATGGAACTTCTTAAAACACGGCACAGTCTAATATTTTGCCAAATCATAGTCGAGATTTATACATGAATTATATAAGTCCACTGTTGCCATTACCTTCTTTTGTATGGCAGACTGATTTTTCGTAATTTAATTTTCTTCCTGTAACCCCTTATGCATAAACTGCACAAGTCTAAATTTTTGTCAGTTGCATTATTTCATAATTAGTAGTAAACTTTAAAATAAAAAAAAATCTTGATCCTTGTGGTACCTCCCATACAAAAGACCGATTTAATCTATTCTCGTATATTCTTGGCTTCATGTTTTCCAAAGACCTTCGTTAAATTTATTAAAATTTGATCGATTTTTTTTTTGTAATTCAATCAAAGCTTTGTGATTTCTAATATATCGATCTAATTTATCTAATATAATATATCTTTAGTAGTCTAGATCATGACATTGTTTTAATATTCTGTATAATAACGAAAAAATAGATCAAGTTACGATGCCCTTTCTGGGATCTCCCATACAAATGACCGATTTAAGCCATATTCTATTCTTACCTCCATATCTTCCGATCGTTTACACCGAATTCGACAAAATTTACCATATATCATGCGTTTGATAACCTATAGGTAAGATCTGAAAGCAAAAATGGGTGACGTTGCCACGCTCAAAACGACACACCTTCTTTACATACTGAACGATTTGTCGGAATTTGATTTTCCTCGGTAATCCTTTATTCGTAAGTGGAAGTTACTTAAATTTTCTTAATTATTTTACTTTATAATACTGGATAAAATGTGAAAAAATAGACGGAATGACAATGGCAAATCTCATACAAATTGCCTTACTTAACTTATATATTCCTAGAGTTGTATTTTTCATGGAATTGCCTTTAGTACTACGGATGAAAACAGTTTACACTGCCACGCCCCTTAGGATATTACAAATTGGTCCATTTAACAGGAATCTAACAGAGGTCTTCAGAAAGTTAAAAATTCGCTACTTTTATTGTATTCTGAGAATTTTTGAAGTAACTATATGTAAGTTAGTTCATCTAACTGAAATTTCTGTACTGGTTCGTTCATTAAAAACAATGTACGATAGTTCATAAACACAGAACGTTGCCCTCTAAAAGACTTTTCAAAAAAATTGCACTGACTGTGGCCTGATTATGACCACCGTTATTGAAAAACACAAAAAAAATCGAATTTGTTGTGGGAATAACGAACTGAGTCTATATAATCCATTATCCATTTAGTGCTTTCAAAACTGCTGGTCTGGCAAGGCTGTCAGCTGTTAAATACCTATCATCTGAAGTTATATTTATTTAGCGAAAAGTTTGCCATTTCCGAAATGAATCGTTCAACAGCCGAAGCAAGCGTAAAAATAGCTAAAGCTTACTACAAAAAGGGTGATTCAAACATGGGCACCTTTCGTGCATTACAGGGTGATTATGGTCGTCATAATCGACCTACTGTACAAGGAATTGACAAGATTATAAAGAAATTTGAAGAGACTGGAAGCAATACAGATGTGGTCAGGCCTGTGCACCATCGCAATATACGCTCTGCCGAAAATATCGTTTCTGTTAGTTAAAGTGTGGCGAGTAAACCGAATTTCAATTCAGAGCGCTATGACCGTTTGACTATCGACTTTTTTGGTCTTCAATTAAAGATTATGAACTGGACGACATATGGTTTCAACAAGACGGTGCCACGAGCTATACATCACTGCCGATTTGGGTCTATTTCATGAGAAGTTTTCAAAAAGCCAACAACGACTTCAATTGGCCACCAAGATCATCCGATTTGACGCTCTTAGACTTTTTTGTGGAGCTGCGTCAAAGATCGAGTTTACGCGAATAATCCCCAAATGCGAGAGCATTTGAACACAAACATTCGTCAAGTTATTACCGAGATACCACCCGAAATGTGTGAAAAAGTGGTCCACACCCGCAACAAATCCATGCGGCGGTCATGACATTGAAGGCGGTAAATGACATTGTATTTCGTACATAACAGTAAAGTCTAAGCATTGTCATAAAATAAAAGTTTAATCGAAAATATAGATTAATGTGTATTTTTTTTTTTAACTTTACTTTTGAAACCGAAAAATGAAGTTTTTCACTCTCTCCGTTATATGGCTCTGAGACATACCGTCCTCTAGGGGAAAGACATGATAGTTTGTGTTTCCACAGGACTAGGAGATCAAAGATATATTTTATGAGCGCCTTGAAAAAGCATGACATTAAAGCGTGTCATGCCCTGGCCATGGCTTTAAAATTGTTTTGGGAGATGAAAAAATAAGAAGGGAAGATATATGTTCTTAGTGCATATTTGAGATATGTTTGCATATTGGTATTTTCGTTCAGAGTGGGCGTCTAAATTTGGAACGATTGATAGTTTATATTGTCCTGGGCGTAATCACAGCTATATTGGTGACATCATAACAATGTTGAACGACCATGTCCAAAAACTCTTAACATAGATGTTTGATACAAAATGTTACTGGTCCGGAAAGAAATTTAAGGTATAACTAGCCGACCCGGCAAACGTTGCTTTGCCTTCAAATTTTATTTTTATTGGAAATGTTTCATGCCAATCGATCTATTATAATAAGAAACGCCTATATTTGCAGAAGAACTTAAAATATGTTCACTCAACCGAAATACAAAAGTCTGTTTAAATACCGTTAGCAGGAACAGAAATAATTGCTTTTTAATTTGTGGTTTGTATAGGAGGTACCACCCCCATTGTCCAATCCCGCCCATATTTGCAGCAGCACTTAAGATATGTACACCAAATCGATGTACCAAATTTTGTTCAAATACCGTAAACAGGAGCAGAAATATTGGATATTTAATTTATGGTTTGTATGGGAGGTACCACGCCCCATTGTCCAATCCCGCCCACATTTGTAGTAGCACTTAAGATATGTACACCAAACCTACGCACCAAATTTTGTTCAAATACCGTAAGCAGGAGCAGAAATAATTGATTTTTAATTTTTTGTTTGTATGGGAGGTACCACGCCCCTTTGTCCAATTGGACCGAATTGTAAATCTAAACCATCCCGGGCACCACCGGCATATACAAAAACTTATGCAAGGCGGTCCATCCGTTTAGGAGGAGTTCACTGACGACGCCCGTACAGCAGAATTATATATATAAAGATAATAAAAACTCCCTTATATTTCCAATAGATGGCTTTAGAAATCCGTATCTCCCTTGTGTCAGTTCGATTGAATTACGCTAGATGGCATTAGAAGGAGGAGGTTTCGTGGTCAAAAAACTTCTCAGCCATTTTTGTTTCACCCCTTACTGTCTGACCGCTCGCGTCAAATATGAGCACAAGCAAAGAGAAAATACACGATATTTTACAGTTTTTATTTTATGAAGAGAAGAGAATATACACGATATATTAACGTTTTTATTTTATAAAGAGAAACGCTATTCACATTTTCTACTGTCTGATTTGAGTTTTTATTTAATTCGATAAAGGCAAAAACCCAAATCAGACAGTTGAAAATATGAATAGCGTTCATGGTTCTGAAACTGTAGAAGGCACTAAGGAGTAACTTTCGTTTGGTCGATTCGGTTCCGGCAATTTTGATGTCACAGATACACCAAGCTCAGGGCGATCAACTGTTGAAAATGTCTATCCAATAATAGAAATAGTCAAGTCCGACGGCGATGCCAGTACTGTTGTGATTGCCTAATATGACATTGAATGACATTAAAGGTTTTATTTTTTTTTTTAGTTAGAATAACACGATTTGAGTCAAATATGCATCGTTTGGTTCGAAAACTTATTGCATTATTGAGAGTAATTCCATTATGCCTCTTTCATAGAAACACCAGTCCCTGTTGGCAAAAACTTCAATAATCGATTTTCACAAGCTTGTTTTCAGGTAAATTTTTCATTATCAAAATCATTCGGAGCAGATGGTAATCACTTGCAGTCAAATCTGGACTATAAAGTGTATATAAGTGTATGTATGTATAAAAATATATCAATGTGTATGGTCTGACGTTGTCCTGATGGTACACAATTCTCCTTTTGTTGGTAAAAACTGGTCACTTCTGGACAACAACAACAATTGTCTAATTTTACATGGGTTCCGCTTTGGCAGCCTTACTCACGGTGTGCCATCACAAATGGGAATGTTTTTGAACGTGTTTGCGGCAGCATCTTTGAGATAAGAAGCATATCCCCTTGGAAAATTTCCTCAGAGCTTGCTTCCTCTCTCGGCCAAAGTCACTGGTATGAAGTGAACTTCCTCCCGGTTAGGAGTGAGGCCTATCTATACACCTCAAATCGACGATTTTCCAAGTTTCTGCATTACCTTCAGGGGACCCTGATGCAAACACCACAGCCAGCACGATGCTCCCACAAGGTGTCCTACGCCAGGATCAGACAATAACAGATAGTTCTTGGGGCACCTGATCTCCCGTGCTACCAGAAAACAAAAACCCTCTGGTCAGAGTTTCGCAGATAAAACTGCTCCAGTTTCGCTATATCATACCCCGCGTGAAACTGGTATGCACCTCTCTCCTACCCCGCCGCCTTGCAAACAACCTGCCTGCAAAGTAACATGTTTCAGCCAGCCTGTTTCCTGAAGATAACATGTCCGTCACCTCCCAATTACCTTCAACCCTTACAATCCCTAATGCGCCCAAATTCCGAATATCATCATACAGAGGACAGTAGCATAAAACATGCTTCCAATCCTCTGTCTGATGCCCACAGTCACAACTACTATTCTCAGCCAAACCTCTTATGTGGAGGAACTCGTTCAAAGAACCATGTTCTGTCAATATGAAGCCCAGGCTCAAATTAAAACCAAAGTCAGGATTTCCATTGACGAAGCAAACGTCCCGCACAAAAGCGTATGTAGCTCTGGTTGTCACACACTCCTCCCAAAACTGCTCTGCATTCTGCCTTACTCAAGTTTTCAATGGCCTGTATATCCCTTACAAGGTCTATACCGGCCACCGAGCATCCTCTCTTCACCCAAAAGTCAACTGCTCGACGCAGCACCTCCAAGTCAAGAGAGACAGCTCCCATTAAAACCTGCAGAGCATCCGTGGAAACCGTTTTACATACAGGCATGCAAGCAAGTAAAATTACCCGCTGGCATGACTGCATCAAACGAAGACCCATATGTTGCACAGGTAATAAATAAGCCGCGGTAAACAATACGAACAGCACGCCTGCAAAGCTCCCAATCCGTCCGCAAAATACGTCTAACCATGCCAACGGCACAGGTCAGCTTCCCTACTAATTCCATAATATGATGAATGAAATGTATCGTCTCCCCCACTGTCGCTCCTAAATACCTGACTTCCGTCACGTATCGTACCCCACTTCTGGACAATTGTTAGACAGGTTATTAGTTGACGATACCGGTCCGAATTTAGAGTTTGTCCGTAGGAGAGCATTTTATAATGGATGATTCTCAGCCAATACCATCAAATACATAATCGAACCATTCTGGCCAACAATCCTGCCCACTTTTCTTCACCAGTCATCAGAATATGTCAACTTTGTTGCGATTTGCAGGTAGAAATTCGGTTCATGAGGTTTTTTGCCTTCCTACTCGCATTCTTATTTAAGTGATTCCAAATGATTCTTTGCGCACTGTCAAGCTTTTGGTCGGGCATGTCAATATTCATATTCTATTGATATTTTCGACAATTGGTCTTCAAAATGATCGGAACGGAATCGAAGGAGAGCCGCACTTTTTGCGGATATAGTATATTGTAGTTTGGTTTTATTTCTCCATCAGGCCTCAAAATTAGAATATTGTTAAATAAATGAAATGAAGCTGTAGCTGACTGCTACAGTGTTACTCACATTTTCAGCCGCCTGTCTTTTGTTTTTGCCTCTGTCGAAGAAAACCAGTAAAATATGGAGTATTTTCTCTTTGCAGGTGTCCATCTTCGATGTGCTTTCAAACAACACTGAATCAAGCAATCATAAACTTTTAATTAGCTTTTCAAGTACGAGATCTTATTTTCCTAGCGCCATCTAGTGTAACCCAATAACGCTTATACAACGCTTATGCAGATTACTAAAGCCATCTGTTGGAAAAATACTGAATATATTTTTACTTTATCTTATAATCTTCAAATGTAGAACCATCCCTAAAGTGTTTTTTAAAATACCTTATCGGGCAATAAGATAGTTTGGATGGCACACTTTATGATTGTCAACAATTCGTTTTTAATTCGCTTCCCCTCCTGCGTGCTGCCATTCTCACTAATAATATTTTTTTCTTAAACAAACTTACAAACAGTCAATGTGTTTGTTTTCCATAAATCGTTTTCTAAGGATGGAATGTTAACGCACAGAAACAATTCCTGTTATTTAGGGTTTCCCATTATCCCGCGTTGAGACTCAGTTCTTTCAAGCTGTCAGCATTTGTTGCATTGCAGCATTAGCTGCAGATGTTTCGCTGTCAATGCTGTTGCTGTCGAGCTGAGCAAGAGGGATGGAAAAGAAACAATTAAACAAAAACCGAAGACGAATTAAATAGAACAAAAATATGTGTGTAAGGATTTAATGCTTAAAGGGAGCAGAGAGAAAAACAAATAGAAGCAACAATGTATTTATCTGAATATAATTCATTAAAGCATTTGTTCTTGGTTCTCAGGTAGAATTGCTTTTGGTCCTTTTGGATTTTGAGTTTAGGTTTATAATTGTATGTACAGATAATGTACGATCCTTGTAAGGTTACGTTACGAAATTAGATCATTTTTTTGTTTGGCATAGATTTCATTTAACGCCATTTACTGTTATGGTTTAAGAAGAGTTCGACTTTTTTTAAAGTGTGCCTTACTTGGATAATTGTTCTTAAAATATGGGATAAAAAGTATAATCCTTTTGGAAAATTATATTAGCATGTATGAGCCGGGTGTTAAAATCTGTGGCTTTTAGTTAGTTTGTACAGAAAATTACAAAATATTTGATATACGAGTACATTTCTAGTTTAGATTCCATTAGATTATATCAAATTTGAACTATGCATAGGTATATGGCAGACAAGAGGTAAGAGGTCCTGGAGAATCGCAGTATTTATTTTGGACATCATTCAGCAAAATGTTGTATTTCAATCAGAGAAAACATTCAAGTATAAATTATATTGGTTTCAATAAATTTCTATCAATTGGGCCCATATTTTATGATGAAAAACTATAAAAATTATTCTCATTATTCAATTTCTTATACTTTCATGAGTCTCTATATTGCCAAAAGTTATGGACTGCTAATAAAATGTCTTTATATTGTATTGCGCTTTATTAACATCACATTGTTTTTGATGGAATGTTTTATATAGGGTGGTGCGTGAGTAACGTTAAGCTTTGATCAGTGAATACATTTTTTGTTTAGGTCTTTTTTTTTTCGTCTCCTTACAGAATTGACTAAATAATACTTGAGAAATTTATGATGGAAAAGCTCAGCACAGAACAAAGAACCAAAGTTGCTCAATTTTACTTTAAAAGTCAGCATTCGATTATTCAGATCATACCGAAATTTTTTTCATGTTCGAAATGCTCCTAGCACTCTCACAATTTACCGATTATTTCGGCGTTTTGGGCAACAAACGGCTGTCTGTGATCTTCCGCGTGCTAGAAGACCTCGTGCAGTTCGAAATGAAGTGACCACTACTCGAGTGCAAGCAAGTATAGAGGAAAATCCCGAAACTTCCATCAGGCGACGTTAGCAGTTAGAGATGTCTAGGCGGTCTTTGCAAAGAATTTTACATATGTTAGATCTTTTCCCATATAAGATGCAATTGGTTCACGAGTTAAAACCAAATGATGCACAAGAACGCATTCAATATGGTCGACGTTGACATTACTTATGCGCCACCCTTTAGAACCGTCATTTGACTTTCGTTTTAGCTTTCAAGGCAGGAAATGAACAGCCTTTGCGATAGGTTATTCCTATTTCATAATCGTATTCTTAATCTCTGGCATCTGAAGTTTTCTTGTTTTCTTCTTAATGTAAAAGGAAAAATTCGTGGTTTCTAAATGCAGTATTTTGCCATACAAGTTTGTCAGCCATCAGCTATTTTTGACAGCTCCTGTCGCTCAAAAAGGTTTGGAAGTTTTGTCAGTTATTTTCTTATTCAGTAACGTCACAAAACAACATTTAATGGAGAAACAAACAAAATATTGCGGAAAATTTCGTAACTTTTTATCGACCGAGTTTTATACATAGCTATATCAAATGTTTCTGGTACACAAAGAGTTTTGCCGGTTATTAAGTAAATGGTATTCTTTTACCTGGTAACGCTACAAAAGTGAGGTTATTTTAAAAGAAGAATGAAAAACAGTTTCTCTGCCACAATGTGAGCAGAATATGATAGACGTTCCCATATTCAGCTAGTTTACGCTTGTACTATTTTAAGAATCGCCAATTCTATTAAGTATCCTAAACGAATTTTAATGCAAATATTACTCGACTGAGTGATGGTTTTGTCAGGAATCGAATCCATCATCATTTGAACGTTACTCCTGTGTATTAAATGTCATGTAGCAGTAGCTACGAATAATAGATTACAATCTATAGTTTGCGAGTTTCATTCTCTATCCTTGTCAGAGTCTATGGAATGAAAAACTATCACGTCCTATTTATACACGACTAGCTGACCCGGCAAACGTTGTTTTGCCTTCAAAATGTTAATGTGGTAAAAAAAATTAATTGCAAAATCTCATCTCCAACGCCATCTATCACTTCAAATAAAACCTTTTAAACCTTCCGGAATACTCTACCAATAGTTTAAGATCAAAATGAGCCAAACCGGTCCAACCGTTCTTGAGCTTTAGCGAGACTAACGCACAGCAATTGATTTTTATATATATAAAGAAGATAGAAGATAGATATCAATCATCTTGTACTAAATTAACGTACATTTTCTTTCTCGTTTAGCAGCTCAGGGGAAAATAACGTTAATTATCTACAACGATTTAATTTGCCCAAACAAGATCAGAATAGCAGCATTACTCAAGACTTAAAAATAACAAAAAAAAAAAATACCTGCTGACGACTTGCTGTCAGAGCCATTTAAGACCGATAAGCCGATAATCAGCATAAGCTCCTCAGCATGATTTGGCTCAACGAATGCACGTTCAGTGGGTGCCATCTAAGGATATTTTGTCCTTTGAGATTATAGAGCAAACAAAATATTAACAAATTTGTTCTTGACTCGAAAGAAGGAGACGTGAAAGAAGTCGACGGCGTATAACAAATTACAGATAAAGACCATTATTCAATATCTCTGTAATCTTTACTACAACAAAGTTTAGACAAGTGGATATTACATTAACAATCAAGGACAATAACGTGATATGAGGTATTAACAAATACTGACTATTTAATGACAATCGTTTGTAATTTTCCTCTTCACCATACCTACTCACCATTCAATGTTCTTACCCTGAACAAAATTTCAGTCAAACTGATTTATAAGTACCCTCACAGCATATCTTTTTATCGGAATTGAACAGGTTAGTTTTCTAATTTCTGCTTTAAGGCAACAATCTGCAAAACGTAATTTGTAACCAGTATTATTTTACGTTTTAAACGCAAGGCGTAGTATTTTGTACAGCATCGGGCACACATTTTGTTACCATCCATTCACTAAAACATTTCACTATAATTATTTCTTACACTCTAGCTTGGTACTGTTGTCGGACGAGCTGACTGTGGCCAATTTGACACATTCCCTAAAAAAATTACGGATTTAACGACATCTAATTTTTCGCTTATAACTTAGAATAGATGTGCCCGATTCATTTAAAATGTGGACTACTGTAATATTTTGTATCCATTAATACACGAAAGCGGTCCCAAAACTAGGCGACTTGACGTATAGATGGTGCCAGTAGTCTGAAAAAAATTATTTTGGTGAAAAGTGCCTACCTTATAAAATATAATACGAGTTCTTTAAACAAGCAACAAAATACCCAAAATACCCGATACTCCAAGAGAAAACTAGGAAAAAGGACAAAACCTTCCGATTATTCCATAGCCGGCACTCAATTTTTTACGTAGTTCTCCAAATGCGTTTATATGTGATTGCCGTTCATTTTCGCGCTTTGGATTGGTTACGCAGGTCTGAAGCCTAGTTTTTCCTATTGTTCGCAGTGAGGCATGTCAATCGCAAACAGTCAATGGTGTTTTTCCTGCCTAGAATTGAGGAAATGAGTGTGGAGGGCATGTGGTTTCAGCAAGACGGTATCAGTCATTTAATTCTTGTAAAATGACCAATTGAGGTGTCCATGTCAGACACGGTTAAGAAAATACACGAAATGGTATTGAATGATCGTCAGTTGAAGGTGTGTGAGCTAGCTGAAAGGATAGGCTATTCAAGAAGTCCTATACATCGTATACTGACCAAAAATTTAAAGACGAGAAAGCTGTGTGTAATAATAGGGTGCCGCGCTTGCTTTCAATGGTGCAAAAACAGCGCCGTGAAAATGTTTCACTAAAGTTTGATTGGTTTGGCGATGTTTCACCGCAATAAAGCTGAATTTTTCCGTCAATTTATAACCATGGATGAGACATGGGTCCACCACTTCATAGCTGAAACAAAGGAACAGTCAAAACAGTGGACGGGAATGAGCGAATTGTGTCCAAAGAAAGTGAAGACGGTTCCATTAGCAGACAAGGCCATTGCGTCTGTTTTTTTGGAATGCGTGTGGAATTATGTTTATTGATTACATTTAGAAAGGAAAAACTATCAACGGCGATTATTATGTTAATTTATTGCAGCTTTTGATGATGAAATTGTGGAAAAAAGGCCGCATTTGGCAAAAAAGAGAGTGGTGTTTCATCAGAAAAATGCTCCAGTTCACACATCCACTATTGCCATAACCATAATGAATGAATTTATGTTCGAATTGCTTCATCATGCTGTTTTCTATTTTCTATTTCCATACTTGAAAAAAATGGCTCTTTGGTAAAAGATTTGCCAACAATGAAGAGTTGGAGTATGCGGTTGATGAATATTTTAAGGAGTTTAAATTGGGTTAAGTCAGTGTGGCAGTCTGAATAGACAGACTCACTTAGACTGTATAGTCTATAGTGATACCACGCAAAACTAGAGATGTGGATGTCCCTAGTTTCCTCCGTTGAACCATCCTGAACGCCTCAAGGAGCTCTTAAGTCGACAATATCTATACCGTTCAGATCTCCTAGGTCCCTAAACAAAAATAAGAGCCTTGTTCGCCAGGGCGGGGCAATTGCAGAAAAGGCGTTCTGTGGACTCCTCCTCCTCTTCACCAACACAGCTCCTGCACAAGTCACTAGTCGCAACCTTTAGTCTCACTGCATGTCTTCCAATAAGACAGTGTTCCGTCATGATGAATAGAAGTAATAAGACACCGGGTCTTGATAGCCACAGTACTGTTTGTGAACGCTTCAGATCTGGGCGAGGCCACATCCTTTTGGTTGAAATTCAGCCTCGGACAGACGTCCACCCACCATTTGCTGCTAAGTATGTCTCATTTCGCAGTAAAAGCTTACAAGTAGCTAGAGGCATGTCCACGAATTCTAACTTGGCTGGAGTCTGTAAGGTTGTCCCTAGTCTTGCCAGCTCGTCTGCTCTGCAGTTCCCTGGTATGTGTCTGTGGCCCGGCAGCCACATAAGGTGATTGTTGAAATGCTAAGCCATCTCTGCGACTATTGAATATCGATGGAAAAGCTAAAAGAGCTAAAGCTAAAATAGGATCATGTTGAAAAATAAAGAAAATTGTTCCCAACTTCATGTGTCTTCTTTGTTAGGTCGGGCAGTTTTGGAGTTGCCGTCGTAAAATAATTAGACGTTTCCGTTCTATTAAGTGACTCACAAAGGATTTTCAAGATTTTCTCTTTATAATTTCATCCGAAAATTGAAAAAAGCGTTTAAAGTGACAAGTGTTGGTTCAAGCAAATGTCTTATGGGACTTTTTGAGTCGATTCAGTGATGTCCGCTTATTTGGCCTTCTCGTAGACACAATAACTGCCATAAATGTTTGCAAAACTTCTTAACGTTTTGCACAATATAATACTTTGCCAGGTCTTTGCCGAAGATTGTAACTGGGCTACATCCTCATACCCTTTTTGGTGCTACAAATTGACCGATTTCAATTTGTTTCCTATAATTCTTCATTTCAAGATTGCAGTAATCTAAATTTTTGTCCATCGTATTCCCTATAATATTTGATGAAATTTGGAATAATCGACCGATTAACAATGGGCTTCCTGTACTTTCCATACGAATGACCGGATTTAATCCAATATTATTAATTTCATATCATTTATTTGGTTGTATTAAATTTAATCAATTCTGGTACAGGTTGGCCGTTTGCCCCCCCTGGTACCCTCCATACAAAATGATTGATTTTCCGAAGCTGAATATTTGTTCTGTAAGTGCAGTAGTTTCATATTTTTCAAACATTTCCACTGAATCCAGTTAAATTTGATACCAGTAATGCGATTGGTGCACTAATCTTTGAGAATAGAAACGGCCACAGTCCTTCTGTTGGTAGCTCCTGTGTAAATTGATCAATTTAACGAAATTTAATTACATTTCTCATTAGTTTGTTACAGATATTTATAGATTCATATTTTTCATTTAATAACACTAAATCCAGTGTTGTTTAGCAAGTATCAGACATCTACTAAACTGGGGCCTGCGTATGAAAATCCTCTTAGAATACCAAACATGAAAATTGGTTAATTTGGCAAAAAACAGTGGACCTTCTATAATTTCCAAGTCAAGGACTTCAAAAGGATATAATTTTTTCTACCATACTTTAACTCAACCTATTTTTTGATAAGAATCTAGCAATTTATTACACCTCTCTCTCCCCTGTTCTGCGCTCATAAAATAACGTTGATTAATGATGTAAGTAGGTCAGTTCAACTGACTGAAATTTCTACATTACTTCGTCCATAATTTACAATTGGATCGCAATATTTTGTATTGTTTTATTTAAATATTTATAAGAGGTAGTTGACCAAAGTCATTTTAGTAGTACCAGCGATCACTCAACTCTATCCCAATTCTAAAATGTTGCTTTTGCATCATAACTTTTGAAATCGAAATCTTTCCACAGAGTCATTTTTTTCTATACTTTAGTTTAGGACCGTAATTGGATGAGCTAACCACACCCATTCTAGTGTATCTAACGAAAAACAGAGAATTTGGCCAACTAGAGGTTTTTCTCCCATAATTTACAATTCATGGCTTGAAACTACATCAATCTTAATATTTCGTAAAACGTAACGAAACTTTTAAATTTGGAGTAATCTCGAGTACGGCGATGTCCAATTTTAGCTATCAACTTTAACTTATTTGTGTTTACCGTTCGTTATTCGACTATTCGACACCTCCATCTATTTTTTTGGGATATACCCTGCCCGGTCCATTTCTGAAAGATGGTCTGGATCTTATTCTCTATCAAATATAAAGACAAGAACAATGGATCCAAAGGCTCTTATCGTGCAGTCTATTATTGAATACAACTTAAGGTTTTTGAGGGGAAGCATAACGACATTTTTGAATCTGGAATAAGGTGATGTCCAATTTTGGCTGTCAACATTAACTTGGGTGTTTTTATCGGTTGTTATCCGGCGATTGGACTCCTCCATCTAACCTGAACAATATAAGAATTCAATTGTTGGATATACCCTGCCCAGCTCATTTCTGGAAGCTGGTCGGAATCTTATTCCCTAATAAATATAAAGGCAAGAACAGTGAATCCAAAGGTTCTCTTAGTGGACCCTATTAGATTAAATACAACTTAAGGGTTTCGAGAAGTGCCACAGCAATCCCAATTTCACTATATAAATAGTCTTTATCAAAAAATGCAGGTAGAATAATATCTAACGTCAGTGGTTAACATTAAATTTGATAGTGATAATAGGGCAGCGATCAATATCAACTATTCTGGGTCTTTTTCAACAAATGTACATGTACCACCCCATCTAATTTCATCTGTCACATTAATATTGAAGAAAGATGTTGTTATTTAATCACTCTTGCTACTTTTCGCATTTCTATGTGTTGGAAATTCCTTTCTCCTGCTTTGTGACTCTTTCGTATTTTGGAAAAATCGACTATGTCAAATAAATTTGAATTTTATAGTTACATGTTTAATATTTCACAAGTGCATGTCCAGCTGAGTTTAATTGCATCTGCTTTGATTAATATAATTTCTATTACTCCAATATTTGCCAAATCAAAGATATGTTTTGATGTCTGTAGATCGTCTTAGTTCTAGCAGTGACATCAAAAATCCAAATATGATGTCCTGTAGCATGAAAGTCCTAATAGTTTCATTTCATTTTGTTCACTAATCTTCGCTACGTCTACTCGTCGGCAAATCCTTAACAAGTCTGTCACAGATTCTGTATGCATTTGCTTCCTCAATTACTTGCTTTTGTTTGCCACCATTCACTTTAGTCTCTTTTGTTCATCCTTACAGGACATTGTGCAAATCTTGGCATGTGTGCTGTATTTATTGATTTCATACTTATTGTTTTTAGATTCCTGAGATATTTATCAGCTGTCGGTAGACTGATGACCACAGCAAAATTTTCGTTTACCGTCAGACGATGAGTTATTTATGGTGCTATGAAATGAGCTGCATTTTGCTAATGAACCCTATAAGAAAAACCAGGATGTTGACAAAGAATTTTAGAAGCAAAAAATGGAGGCTGGGCTGGTGTACCAATTGGAAATTTTACATCCGGGGATTACTAAGAGTTAGTTTTGTAGATGGTTTCTAAATGAAATTTTGTCCTTTGGTATTATATAAAGTTTCCAGCCAACCTCATGCCTATGTATTAGATATGGTTCTTCAACTTAGTTTCTAATCATTTCTTCTATTAAAGGGAACATTGTTCTATAAGTTTGTCATGTAAATAGATTATGTAGGAAAAGTTTTCGGCTTAATATTTGCAATAATTTTTCGACTTTTTTATTTAATTATCCTCATAACTTTTACATTTCAGCGTAGTCGACCCCTTATTCTCTCTCTCTCTCTCTCTCTTACATCACAGTTGTGCTGTTTCTATTGCTGTTCACCCCCTTTTTTCCATCTTAAGGATGTTACATTTCCTTGTCATATCCTTATTTTGCACAAAACAGGATATGAGAAATTGCTTTACATTCATTTTACTTGAAAGATCATAAAGCAAAGTGGAGACTATGAAATAAAATTACAAATTCTCTCAATAGTTTTTACATGAACACTCCAGCCCCACCTGCAACCAATGCCAGCCAGTGAAGGTTGTATAGCATAAACTACGCCAAGGATATGACAGAGTAAAAGAAAAACAACGAGAAAAATAAACTTCCATCAATAACCCAATATCGGTTTGGCATAATACCGCGTAAAAATAACCATTATTTATAACTTTCAGGTTAAATGCGGCTTTGTGCTGCTGTTGTGGCGGCGGTATCCTTTTTTCCCTTTATCCTGTGAGTTTGCAACTATTTGTCCATCGCATGCATTTCAGAAGCCAGCAAAAATGCCGCCAAACTTTTGCCAACGTTCTATAGAGATGAAGAAAAGTTTTATTTTTGATTTAGGCCAACAAACGAAAAGGGGGAAAAAATCATCAGCAAAACATATCATACAAAGAGGAAATTCCAAACTTTGTTTGTTTCGTTTCCGGTTTGATAAAGGAAAACTTTGATGGTGTCGGTAATTTTTGGCAGGTATTCGAGTTAATGTTGTTTGCTATTCGGTTTAGGTTATGGGGTGAAATTCTTTCAAGGTGCCAGAGAGAAGAGTAATGCGAACATATTTTTCCTCTTTTGAATTATTTTTAATGGGTTGAACAGCAGACATAAAAATAAGAATGTGGATGCAGTAAATTAAACACAGGAAATCCTACAGACACCAAACAATGGGGTCACAGATGCTGATTTAAGCACATATGGTTGTAGACAATGTTGCGTTAGGAATTGGCAAAGTATAAATTATACTACCTATATATGTGTTTACGTCAGGAAAGAAATGGAGATGCGATACTTTATTCATTGGGACATAATTGGGTTATGGATCCCTGGCAGAATTTTGTAAACAACTTATAATTTGCCAACCTCTGGTCAAAGACTTATTAACTTACTTACTTTTATTACGTGAGAGAATTCCAATCTCTTCGATCTATGAGTTCCTCCCCCAGTTCGCCTCATCAAGTTTTGACAGCTAGCTGATCCTTTCCGTCAACCATCACGCTCATATTGTAAGACTTTTCATGCTACAGCGTTTTAGTCCATCCACACAATATGATCCAGTCAATGCACTAGCTGTAATTTGATGAGCTTGTCCACGGCGATGTCGCTGTATAGCTCATAGAGTATGCCGATACTTTCCATTAACGATAATGTGGAAAATTTCTGTCAAAATTTCTCAGAACTGATTCAACCATTCAATTTTTACTGTATAAGAAGACCGGCAAGATTAGTAGCTGGTAAAGTTGGATTTTTGTTTATGGAGAAACGGTCGTATTATTATGGTGTCATGTAACTGGCCGTAAGGTGTTAAGGCGTTTAGTTGCGTAGTCTGAATTGTATTCTGCCACTGATGCATTTTATTAGGTGAGGAACTAAGTTCCGCTGTTTGCCAATAGATGGCGCCAGCTGTAAGTGCTAGTCAATTCTGCTATAATCTAAACGACATGAGCTAAGACATGCGGTAAACATACCACCCCGACACTGTAGTGATTTATTTCTGACGTCATATTCTTTTGGTTGTGTGAATATGTATGATTTTGTGCCAAATAATTGTCATATACGGGAAGTACTGATTTTCTTCTTTAAATTGAAGAAAACGGCGGTAGGAGGTCATTGAAAGCTTCAAACCGTTTTAGAGTTGCTGGTTTAAGTGAAAAAACGTGCCGAGATTGGTTCCGTCGCCTTAAAGACGGTGATTTTGATGTTGACAACCGTTCACGTGAAGGAAGACGAAAAACCTACGCAGACACTGAATTGACGGCATTGTTTGATGGGAATCCGTGTTTTTTAAAATGTGACGATCGTAATCGCCGTTAAACCGCAGGTCTCGATGAGTGAGTCTAAAAAAAGAACGTAATGCAAGAAGTTCTCCCATGTCCTATTCAAGTTGTTATGTCAGACTTTACATAGGACATGGCTTTACCAATTGATAAGCATCGGCGAAAAATTTGAGGCTCACATCTCCGCTAACCAGAGGATTTAATAGACTGAATATGGGTAAAAACGAATTAAAAATTGTGAGATATATTATAATAAACTATCAAGAAGGAAGGTAAGCAGAAGAAGTTGCCATAGCGAAAACATGACATGGTAGAAATCTGGTTTCTAGATTCGCACATAAAGATTTCCGCAGCGTAATTTATTTTGTCCTTTGATCAAAATATAAGCAGCTAGGCTGAATATATTTTAATGGATGGAAGGCATTCTTCCAACGTAACAAACGTGTGTCATCCACGGTACTAATGTCGTATTAAACTCGTGTCACCAATTGGTTGCAGCTAAAATACTCACAAGATTGAAAAAAGCTGAAATCGTAACCAAACTGCGTATCCCCGAAACTCCCTAAATGACTGCGAAATGCCAACATACTTGTATTGGGCTTTCGATGGCTAATGCCGGAAAACCCATACTTAGGAGTGAAGAACCGCAATCAGCAAAGTCATGGTACAATGATGAAATTACCAAAACTTCTGAGGAAAGGACGTTGCATACATGGCACCACTTCAATCTATTGCTATACGCGAATGTTTGGAGAAGAAAATGACAGTTTGTTTCTATTTTTTTAAGAAATAAATATGTATGGAAAGATCAGGAGAGCAGGACAGTTTTCTAGCGAAGGATAAAGGATAAATATTGAAAATATATTTAAGGGTACATTGAGTACAAAAATATAAGGATAATACTTTTACGAAAAACTGCACAGACGGAGAGTTTCAGTTATTGACTATGCCGTAATTGCCCATAACAGAAATGAAGTCGGAATAACAAAATCACGGCTCAAGAACAATTAAACAGCGGGTACTAATGCGCTGATCATAGATCTGTTTAAAACCGGTGACAAAAAGTTTCTAAAGAGCACAATCGATTTAGAGAAACAACTGTTTGTCTGATGACTGAAATTTTGACGAAGAGTTCCCACCCTGTAAGGATAATGATGAAAGTCTGGTCACGAGTACACAGAGTGTGGAAGTATGGAGATACAAGTTTTACTGTTAGGTGCGCAAGTAAGTTCTCACTGTTTTTTTTTTTTATAAAAATTCAACTTTATTATGAAAACATGTTTACTAACAATTTATTGAAATTATTGCCCCCATCGCTAGCTACTACTTTTAACCCTTCTTTCTGGCAAAGCTCGAATTCTGTCCGGCTTGACTAACTGAGGCCGAGCGTTGTCATGCTGAAGAATCGCATTTTCGCATATTGTAGGCGTATCTTGCGCATAGCTCGGCTCAATCGCATTAATTAAAGTCAATACCGATCCCCAGTGATGGTTTCGCAGTTCGTAATTAATAACACCGATCTGGTCTCACCAAATACAGAGCATAACCTTTGCAGCGTGAATATTCGGCCGAGTCGACGACGCTTCAACTCATGAGGAACCCAATTTCCGTGCTTTTGAATAATTTTCAACGCCTGCAATCGCTTGGAAATAGCTTGGCGGGTAACTCCTAATACAGAAGCAAGCTTTATCTGCGTTTGACACGGATCCTCATCAAGTAATGCCGTCAATTCAGTATTTTTCGTGTTAATTCACGCTAATGGTCGTCAACATCAAAATCACCGTCAATAAAGCGACGGAACCAATCTCGACACGTTGTTTCGCTTAGAGTAGCATCTCCGTAAACGTTTTGAAGCTCTCAATAAGTTTCAGCCGCCGTTTTCTTCGATGGAAAGGAGAAAATCAATACTTCTCGCATAAACGATTACTTGGCACAAAATCACCCATATTCACACAACCAAAAGAATATGACGTCAAAAGAAAATCACTATTGTGTCGAGGCAGTATGTTTACCACATGTCTTGGCTTGGCTCTTGACGTTTAGGTTATGGCAGAATCGACTAGAACTTAGAGCTGGCGCCATCTATAGGCGAACTGCGCACTTATGGAATATTTACGAAAAAATACACAAATAGAGAGGTTGAATAATTAATTGCCCACAACAGAGCCAAAACGGGGTCAGAATAGCAAAATTACGTCTGAAGGACTGCTGACGATGTGCAACCTGTAGATCTATTTAAGACCGGAGTCAATAAGCTTATAATGTGCATGAATCTGCTCCTATACAGGACTTAGCGAAACGAATGATTCTCTGATGATTGCAATTTTCATGTATTTTATCTTACGCTTGAGTTTCAATGGATCTGTCTTGTACCCTGGAATAGAGACCCTCTCCAATGTGTTGCAGACTAATTGAATGTATTTTACGAGAGCGGTTTAATCAGACTGATATGTTTTTGTCGAGCAGAAAATTGCGTTCCCAGTCCCCTTCTCTTATTAAGAGAGATAGATACCCCTGTAGTGAACTTGCCAGTGTAACGCACAGCGTCAGTAAGGCCTTCACGGCGAGATTCATATTAAATCCATGTGGACTCTGTGGCTTTGTCAAGCATTGAAAATGTTCATTGGCTGTTTTTGACTATAAGCCACAAACATAGGGTGCACTCGTCTAGGATGCTAGATGAACACTGACAATTATTCGTTTGAGATGGTGGATGATTTTATCTAAACGACTTTTCCATTAAAAAAATAAATTATGTCAGTCTTACTGCTGCTCACTGCTCATTGCTTACTGCTCACTTGCTCACTCACATATGAGTGCATGTGGACTCAGCAAACTATGTAATGGCAAAGCCCTTTCTTGACAAACAATGATTCAATTATACCAAAAAGTAGTTTTACCAATCTTGCTGTAAAGAGCAGCACGTTTTGGAAGTCTTCGAGAAAAAAATTCAGTAAACTTTATGGACTCATCACTGAAGAGTATTGGAGTAGTATGAATCATATATAAGCAGTAAACTGTCATCGATGCACCAAGCGTTGGTTGGGTCACATTGTAAGACGCAGCACGAAATATTATTAATAATGAACTCGTTGGAAGACGCAACAAAAATTCCATCGAAAGGATCAGGATTTTCAAACATTTTGAAAACTTTGTGCGCCGAATTGGAGAAGGAGAAAAATGCGGTTGAAAATATTTCTGAATATAAGTACATATACTTAGTTCCAGTTCTTAGTTCTATTTTTTGCGGTCGACTAAGAAAGTGTCAGGGAAAACCAATAAAACTTACAAAACGGCATTTGATAAATACATTGAAAATTCTTTAGTAATATCAAAATTATTGTTGTATTATTATAACAATTTACTGCTTGTCCAAGAAGTTATAACTGATACGAAAAATATTGTTTTTGATGTTGCAGTTAATTCATTTATATCTCAGGAAATATGAACATTTCTAAGTAGTAAAAACCACAATTGTAGCTGTGAGATGTAGATTGGTCCACTTTTTTTTAATTTTTAAAATACTGTAAGATTGTCAAGAAATTAACAAATTTCATATAGTATCGTTTCTGGGATAGAAAAACATACACATACGAGTATATTGTATATTCACGCGAGCCACCTATGGAACAATAACTACATCACATTATTATAGGCGGGAGAGAAAGAAAGAGAAAGAGAGAAAGAAAGGGAGAGAGAGAAAGGGAGAGAGAAAAAGGGAGAGAGAGAGAGGGAGAGAGAAGGAAAGATAGATAGAGAGAGAGAGAGAGAGGTGAAAGAGAGAGGTGAGAGAGAGAGAGGTGAGAGAGAGAGGTGAGAGAGAGAGAGAAGCGCGTTAGAGTCAGTATCGAAATATGTTAAAACTTGATACCCGTCTTCCTTGTTCCTAAACATTCCTTTTTTAAACTTTTTGATACGTTGTATTGTAATGGTAATCATAGGAAAATTTATTAATATCTTTTAAGCAGTTTGTACAATTTCCCTAGCAAGTAAAAACCATTCGGTTGTATCCTAAAACAATCAAGTAATTGCACAAAAGCAGTAACGCCAAATTCGTGTCCACATTTATGGAGAAACATTTTGCAAAAACGAGAAGGCCCAGACTATTTCTGTGAAAATCAAATTAATCTCGTCTATTTCCTAAATTTTCACTTGTGTCAAAATCAGGTAATTGATTGACAAGACTTTTGCATCATTAACTTAGTGTCTAATACAGGGTGGCGCAATAGAATGTGCATATTTAAAAAATAGATTAAAAAATAAATACAAAAGGTATGGTTAAAATAAATCTAAGGCATTGTACAGTAATAAATAAAGTTTATTATTTAAAAACAACATCATCTAAATGGTGACCCCTCTCTACGACGGCGCTCCTCTAACCGCAAACGAAAATTATTAAAAACTTTCTTCAGTAATACTGTTGTAATGGCTGCCATTTCACCACGGATATTCTCCTTGAACTGAACGATGTTCCTTGGATTATTACTGTAGACTTTGTGTTTGAGGTATCCCCACAAAAAAAGTCAAGAGGCGTCAAGTCTGGACTACGTGGGGGCCATGGATATCACCTCTTTTCGAAATCAGTCTGCCAGGGAACATCTGCTTCACCACCGCCATGGAGTCATTTGATGTGCGACAGGTAGCTCCATCTAGTTGGAACCAAATTCTGGAAATCACTATTCTTGAACTTTCAATTTCTGGAGCCAAAAATCCGTCCAACATCTCAACATAGCGTTCCGTATTAACCGTGACGTTTTGGCCTCGCGCATTTTCGAAGAAAAAAGGACCAATTATTCCTCTTCCAGAGATTGCTGCCCATACTGTCACTTTAGGATTATGCAATGGTTTCTGGTGTTTGATTTTGGGATTTTCACTGTTCCAGTAATGACAATTTTGACGGTTTACGAACTCATTCATAAGGAAATAAGCCTCGTCAGAGAAAAGGATATTGTCAAAATTGGAAAGTCGATTAAGCATTTCATTAGCAAATGCGAGCCTTGCTATGAAGTCAGACTCTTTCAGTTCTTGTGTTAATTGCAGCTTATATGGATGCAGTTTAAGATCCAATGTTAAAATTCGTTGCAAACTTCGTCGCGATAATTGTAAGACAGACGATCTCTTGCGAGTTGACATTTGTGGAATTCCTCGTACTGACTCCATAACTCTCTCAACATTGTCTTCAGTCCTAGATGTTCTTGGGCGACTATTTGCTTGTGGTTTAAATGTTGAACCGGTCTCTTCAAAACGCTTTACCCATATTTTAATTATTCAGCACAATATAGTCGCCTAGTAGCAATATATGAACGAGAGTTCTCGTAAAATGCGCGACGCTTCCCGTCGAAGTAATTCATAGCAACTAAAACTCCATGAGCCCGCCAATCCAACGATGTAGGCGCCTTTTCTACCTCACAAAAAAGATGATGCACGTTCTATTGCGCCACCCTGTAGTAAAAGGACAATAATTCGTAGTCGTTTCTTATATATGTTCATGGAAAATACGTTAATGGCATCTAATTCCTAAACTGAAATCAGAGACAGAGTATTATGTTCTGGAATATTTACCTACAAAAGACTTAAACGCCATATATCTCCTAAATTAGAGATGCAGCTACAAAGAGGATAACAATTTGTAATCATCTGGATCAAGTATTAAACACGTTGGTATCCTAATCACAAAATGAACGACAATTCATGCCGATTTAAATAATGTTCTAAAAACGGGGATTGGCATATCAAGATCTTTACATTACCATGGAAAAAATCTTTGAATGAATTTTTCATTCTAATGAAGCACCAAATGGCGGAGAGGCTGATAATGTAAATATATTCGAATGGAAAACATGTTAAATGCTCTGGTCTTCCAAATTAATTACAAAAAACGACAGTAATTTATGATCACTTAAATTGAGTAAATTTAAATTTATAAATTTAAACTCAAACCAATATAGGAATTTCAGTCAGGTGAACTGACTTACGAATGCCTTCACTCAACATTCTTTTTCATTGGTGCAAAAGCGTGACGAGTGCCAAGAGACGCTCTAAAGTATCCTATCTTGGAGCCATTGATTGATTGATTAACTAATTTGTATGTGTGTTGGCTTAAGAATATCATTCGCAGACCTAAGCTTGCTAAATTCCTGATACATGCTATATTAAACTCAGTTTTGCGCAATTGAATGAAATATATGAATCTAGGAATACGTGAGCAAAATTCTGAAATTTGTATAGGAGTTATCAATGAGGGCGTGGTTACTCGAAGAAGCGTTATAATGCAATACGAGTGTCAAAAATGTATGTAACTGCAGTCTAGGAATCAGGGATTACAGGGGGAAAAATAAATACATTTGCATGGGAGGACCTAAAGGGGCGTGGCAAAACCCTTCGTTTTCATTCCCAGAACTTATTTCGGAAAACGCATAACGCAAGCCAAATTTAACTGAATTCGGGCAACTACTATGAAATTAGAACATATTAGTTAAATCGATAAATTGTATAAAAGGTATCAGAATGAGAGTAGTTGGTTGGTTGATTTTGCTAAAAGTTTACACAGAGTTATAAGTCATTGTGTTGAACAACAGTTCAGACTACTGCAATCTAATGATAAGAAATTATAAAACAAAGATTGAATTTGGAAAAAACGACCAATTTATATGGAAGGTACCAGAAAAGATATAGCAATGCTACCCACTTTAATTTAATTTATTTTATTTTCAGCTTGATATAAAGGGTGTCCAAACAAGAACGCAAGATTTAAATTTGGCGCCATTCGAAGTGTCATTGTTTGGCATTTGAACAATTGTTATTGTTTGCCAGTAGAAGGTACGAGCTTAGTAAAAATAGAGTGCTACACGAATGAACAACGCATTCTCATTGTGAAATTGTTTTACCAAAATGGTAAAAGTTTTGCGGCTACAGTTCGCAAATTGCGATCAATTTGGAGTCACAATAATGCTCCAAAAGAGTCAACTGTAAAGCGATTAATGGATAAATTTGCCAAAACTGGGTCTGTTAGTGATGCAAAGACAACAAGGTGCCTTCGACCAGGTCAATCGACCGAAAATATCGCAGCTGTACCTGATGATGTCGCTCAAACTCCATCCACTTCAATTCGACACCGAGGTCAGCAAATTGGTGCCCCCAAATCCACTATGCAGCGAATTTTGACGAAAGATTTGCATCTTCATGCATACAAAGTTCAATTGACTCAGAAACTGAAGCCAGCTGACCATGGACAGCAAAGGGAGTTCGTTAATTGGGTATTGAAGAGACAACATGAAAATGCAGATTTTGCCGATAAAATCATCTTTAGTGACGAGGCCCATTTCCATCTTGATGGCTTCGTCAGAATTGTTGCATTTGTGGTGAAGAAAATCCTTGAGTGATTCACGAGACGCAAATGCATCCTCAACGTGTCACTGTGTGGTGTGGATTTTGGGCTGAAGAAATCATTGAACCTTTTTTTTATGAAAATGACGCATGTCAAGCGCAAACAGTCAATGGTGTTCGGTATCGTGATATGATAACCAGTTTTTTCGTGCCTAGAATTGAAGAAATGAATGTGGAGGGCATGAAACAATTCAGAGAAACAATTTAATTGCTGCATTACTCATTTAAATCTTGCGTTCTTGTTTGTACACCCTTTACTTTTTGCAGCGATATTCAATAGCTTCTATACCCTGTTTACAGTATGAACTGTCAAACTCCTTAAAATAGTCATTAAAGGAACCACCTTTACATTGTTGGCAAATCTTTTACCACCAAACCGATTTTTCAAGTTTGGGAAAACGGAGCTAAATCTGGCGAATGAAGTGTGTGATGAAGCAATTCCAACTTTAATTCATTAATTTTGGCCATCGTAATAGTGAATGTGTACACTGGAGCATTGTCTTGATGAAACAACACTTTCTTGTTTGCTAAATGCGGCCTTTTTTCCATAATTTCATCACCAAAAGCTGCAATAAATTAACATAATATTCGCCGTTGTTGGTTTTCCCTTTCTGAATATAATCAATAAAATTAATTCCATACGCGTTCCAAAAAACAGACGCCATGGCCTTGTCTGCTGGTGGAACCGTCTTCGACTTTTTTGGATACGATTCTTTCACTCTGGTCCACCGCTTTGATTATTCTTTCGTCTCAGATGTGAAGTGGTGAATTCATGTCTCATCCATGGTTATAAATCGACACAGAAATTCGGCTTTACAAAACCAAACAAACGTTGCTGAAACATTTTCGCGATACTGTTTTTGCTCTATAGAAAGCAAGCGCAGCACCCATATTTCTCATCTTCAAATCTTCAGTCAATATACGACGTATTCTACTTTTTGAAATGCCTATCATTTCAGCATTTCAGCTAGCACGTACCTTCAGCCGATGATCTCCAATACCATTTTCTGGATTCTTTTAAACGTGGCTGGCGTGAACACTTCAATTGGTCTATCACTACGTTGTTTGTCTTGGCAGCTCGTACGGCCTAGTTTAAACTCTGTAATGTAATAATTTGCAGTCTGGGGGTGTGGGGGGTCTGCCTCCAGAGTAGAATATAGCTCGGCGCCTTGAAACTTAAAACATACGAGTATTTTTTACGAAGTTGCCGCTTTTCACCAAAATAATTTTTTTTTCAAACTACTGGCATCATCTATATGTCAGTTCGGCTAATTGTGGGACCGCCATCGTACGAATCTTAGAATATATATTGACTAATGGGTCATTTGGATGGAAAGTAGAAGATGGAGGGTGATTAGTCGATCGATGTTTTGAAATTCGACCAAGTATTATAAACAAATGCAATGGATACAAATTTAAGTTGTTCCAGTCTACCAATGTAGAGTTGCAGGGGAGAAACTGAATTCCAGAAATTTCCTCAATTTGTATGGGAGGTATCAGAAGGGTTGTGTCTATACAGGTCATTTACAATCCCCGGCCATAATCTGTCAAATTTGAGCTAATTTATTATCGTGTCCATCAGCCAGCCAAACAAACGGACGTCACTCAATCGGCATAAATAGTCATGAATTGGTAAAAAGATGTTTGCTATTTTGGACGCTTCCTTCAGGGCGTTAAATTATTGGCCGTATCAAATTCATCTTCATTCTTCCGGGAGAAGGTATAAAAACATTATATTGGACGCTTGGGTTGAATCTCCAAATGCTGATTATTTTCTTAAAAGAAATTTTATTGGTATTTCTGTGAAGAGAAGTACTATAACTTCTAACTGATCATTTGTGTTTAGTAGCATTCTTGAAAACTAGTGTACGTTCATACTTACTGACTTTAAACACGACTCAGCCCATCACTTACAAAAAAAGCCGATATTCGATATAGCAGAGTGACGCCACAAACATTTGTAATTTTTAAAGTTTGAAGGAGTCTGCTAATATGATTAAAGGACAACTGTCTGTCTCTTTTCTTGGCTCTCTATGTCCACAATATTCGTAATAGCTCCTTGAATACCTACACGATTATCTTATATTGCACCTTTCAATTATTCAACTGTTTCTCAAAGAATTTTCTATGTACTTACCATCCTTTTCGTGTGTACCCTCTGTAGTCTTAATTAAATTGTAATAACTAAACTTGCAGAGCTTTGGCACTCGGGAAGCTTTAGCAAACAAACCAAATGTTTACCTCCTTAACAAAAATTTGTTTTTTTTTTTTCATTTGCTTGCATTCTATTTTCAAGCAGTTTCTCTTTGGTTATAATCCAAAAGGAAAATATCCTTATGCTATGGCAAACTTTTAGGTTATAGGAAAAGGTTACATGCGAAAATTTGGCCAAAAGCAACAAGGAGAACGAAATGTATGAAGTTCTGTTACGTCTGAAACGGATAAACCGAAGAAAAACAAAGTAAACTAAGGTATTGCACTGAAAGAAAATAAATTAAACTGGAAGATCAAATACATTTGCATTTGTTAAAATATCACGAATTGAAATAAACCGAAAAAGTTTCATAATTTGCAAAGAAATATTCGAAGCAATTCAAACACATGTGAGAAAAACTATCAGCTGTAAT
>JAHXMU010000525.1:732315-769305 GCA_019455685.1 Philornis downsi | reverse complement strand
CTAAACCTAAACCTAAACCTAAAGCTATATTTAAAGCTAAGCCAAACCTTAAAACTAAACTTAAACCTAAAGCTAACCCTAATTGTAATCATATATACCTATATATGTATGTACATAAACCTAAACCTTAATCTAAACCTATACCTAAACCTAAACCTGAACCTAAACCTAAACTTAAACCTAAACCTAAACCTAAACCTAAACCTTAACCTTAACCCAAACCTAAACCTAAACCTAAACCTAAGCTTAAACCTTAACTTAAACGTAAAAATAAATCTAAATCTAAAACTAAAACTAAAGCTAGACCCGTAAACCTAATTCTAATTCTAAAACTAAACCTTCGCCTAACCCTAACCTAAACCTAGACCTAAACCTAAACCTAAAACTAAACCTAAATCTAAACATAAACCTAAACCTATGCTTAAAACTAAACCTAAACCTAAAGCTATTCGAAGCAATTCAAACACATGTGAGAAAAACTATCAGCTGTAATTGTTATTGTTGCGGCAGTTTCTTGAATTATGTGTAAATCAAAATTTTTACAGGAACAAGGGTTTCAATAAAATGATCTAAAAAGCTATTTATGTAAATTCCTATACGTTAATCTTATCGCCCAATAACGCAGAAACCTTTATGAGATGCTGCAGTGACGCCTTTTGTGGGTAGTCGTATTTTGAATTGAAGACGACAATGCTCTTGCACATTTGAAAGCAGTCTTTTTAAAATGATGCAGTTATAATGAAGTCATGCTGTAAGAAACTGACACAAGGAATTGGTGCTGTATCATGGTTTGGAATATAAAAGGAACATGAATGTTCTAACTTATATGCTATGTAGGTGCACAAAGTGATTCTTTCTTCAAAATAAGGATCCGAGACACAATTGCTCTCAAAATGTCAACTTTTTTAGTGACACCTCTTAATTTAAGATGTCTGGCGAGGAAACATCGTAGAGTGGATGAAAACGACCAAAGGAAACATCGTAGAGTGGATGAAAATGATCAGAAGGCTATGAATGTCTGCCGAAAATGTGTAGGTGAGAACAGAGAAATGAGCCCAAGGATCGATTTCCTACTGCAAGGGGAATAGATTTTAGCTTTTTAGACGCTGCTTTTGTTGAAAGTGGTCGATAAGGTACAAGAATTTGCATAGAACAAACGTTTATGGTTATTTAGGAAACCATTTATGTGACACTCAGTCCTTCATTGCCAATGCTGAAAGGTGTTTTTACCGGGTACAACCAAAATGGCACAATCAAAATATATATCAAAGATTAGCTAAAATGGATTGTCATTGAACTTTGTAAACATCTCTGTGGTCATGAATAATTTTGTTTTGCAGTTCATAAGAAAAATCATATAAATTGACCGCCGGAGAGTTCTGAAACCAGCTGTACTGTATGTGTGCAAATTTGTTTGGTAGAAAGATGTAAGGAGATAGTGACCAAAGTGAGAGTGAGATCGCTGAGATCGCGGATCTGCGAAGAAAACAACGAAATGAAAAGAACTCATGTGTCCTCCAATTCACTACAGCGCAGCAGCCTTATCCAATGATTTTTTGACTGTTATTTCATTCAGTAAAATAATGTCGTTTACTCGGTGGAAGTCATCAGATTACCTTTTAATGTCTCTCACCTTTTAAGTCTTCATTTCTTTTGAATTATGAGTGTCGAAATCTAAACCTAAACCTAATACTAAACCTAAATCTAAACCTACACCTAACCCTAAATCTAATCTAAACCTAAACCAAATTTAAAGCTAAACCAAAACCTAAAGCTAAACTTAAACCTAAAGTTAACCCTAATTATAATCCTATACATAAACCTAAACCTAAACCTTAACCTAAACCTAGACCTAAACCTAAACCTAAACCTAAACTTAAACTTAAACCTAAACCTAAACCAAAACCTAAACCTTAACCTAAACCTAAATCTAAACCTAAACCTAAACATAAACCTAAACCTAAACCTTAACCTTAACCTAAACCTGAACCTAAACATAAACCTAAGCCTAAACCTAAACCTAAATCTAAACCTAAACCTAAACCTTAAACTGAACTTAAACCTAAACCTAAACCTAAATCTGAACTTCAACCTAAACCTAGACCTAAACCTAAACCTAAACCTAAGCATAAGCCTAAACCTAAACCTAAACCTAAACATAAACCTAAACTTAGAACTAAAACTAAAGTTTGATCCAAAGGTAAGCCTAAATCTAATTCGAAAACTAAACCTACGCCTAACCTAAACCTTAACTTTAACCTAAACCTAGACCTAAACCTAAACTTAAACTTAAACCTAAACCTTAACCTAAACCTAAATCTAAGTCTAAACCTAAACCTAAACCTAAATCTAAACTTGAACCTAAACCTAAACCTAGACCTAAACCTAAACCTAAGCCTAAACCTAAACCTAAAACAAAACCTACACATAAACCTAGACCTAAACCTAAACCTAAACCTGAATCTAAACCTAAACCTAGACCTTAACCTAAACCTAAACCTAAAACGAAACCTAAACCTAAACCTAAACTTAAACCTAAACCTAAACCTAATGTGTGGGCCACTTTCGGAGCTGTGACATGAACCAAATGTAATATTTCGATACTCATAACCTTATTTAATCCTAAAAATCCGGGTAATATAACATCTGGCGCTTCTGGGAATACAACCAGTTGAAATTCCAATCTTCCTTGCGGAAAGAGAATACCGAATATGGCGTAGAAAGCATTTATTATAGACATGAAATGAAATGACATGAAATGAAATGACTAATGAAATGCGAAAACGGTAGCCGAAAAGAGACCTTAAGTTTACACGTGTTGAACCCAGTAATTATTTCTCTGAGTGTTAAATTAACTTCATTTAACTTAGAGAATTTGTTGGTTTGAAGAGTTCGAAGCAATGAAACTTTAGTAAATTGAACATAAAACTCACAATGAAAACATTTTCAACAACCATAATTTACTAAACAAATATATTCTTTTGAAGATCCTTCGTCATGGAAGGAGTGAGTGGTTTTTGTTTGCCACCTTATCAAAGGATGTTTTTATGTTTTTCATAGTACATTATTTGCCATCGCAAACAAACCACACGAATAGTTTAGGGATTAAAGAGGCCCACACAAATTAAGCACAACAATTCCTTTTAATAATTAAAAAACGTATACGAACTTGTATGAAGAGCAATGATTTGCAAAAGGATTTTGGTTTATCAAAGAATAAATAAAACAGCAAGCAAAAAGTTGATATTGTCTTAAATAAATATAAAGTTAATTATGGAAAACTTGCAAAGAGATTTATAATGGTATTTTAAATTTAATTTATAAATGTAATCCTTTGGAAACAATTCTAAGATTTAGTGACATTGGCATTAAAGAAGAAATGATATATGTATGCCTTTAGTTTTACGGGCGAAGATGTAAAGATTAGTATTAAGTAGAGATGAAAAATAAAATATTTCAATGAAATTCTCATCAGAGGATGACATATGCAATAGCATTTTTAAGAACTAAGCTAAAACAAAAAAAAAAAAAAAAAAAATTCAAAGTAAAATTTCTCATGCAAAAGCTGATATGAATTCAACAGAAGAATTTCAATCATCCAAATAGAAAAAAAACATAAGATAGATGTTGCTTACTTACTTACTAAAATAAAAGTAATCGGTTTCGGTTTAGTATAAAAAGGCAACTTAAACTTCGTTGGAATCAATAGGTTGCAATATCCCTGTTGTTTTGTAGGTAAAGAATTCAAATTCAACCGTTCTTTCGTTTTAATCTTTTGAAAACCTAGTTTCTCTGATAAGAAAATTTAAAAGAAAAATACATCCTTTTGTTAAGAAATTGCATACCATTATTACAAAAAAAAAAAAAAAAGATTGGTTACATAGCTACTGTTTGCATTTTGAATCCAAATCATTCTTGAAGAAAATAAGACAAACAAATATATTTGCGGTTACAAAGAAAAACGCCTTAAGTGGAATTAGGACACAACTTATTCGTCATTATTATTGTACAAATTTTGACGTGTATTTGCGTCTAATTACCGTCCCAAAATTCGATATCGCTTACGAGTTAAAGTAATTTTCAAAAACAGCGATTTTTGCAAAGTTACGTAATACCTCTAAATATATACTTGTATAAGCAAGAAGTTAGTTTTTGCTAGTATTTTTGATGGTTGTCATCTAAGCGCGGTTTCATAATTTCGAATATTCTGAAAGTTATTATATATTTCTATACTAGCGGTTTTTTTTAACAAAAAAAAAAAAAAAAAAAAAAAAAATAAATAAAAAAATATCTGGCTTAGGTAATTTTTCCTTGTGAGCACAAATATAGATTAGTCACAAAAGCGGGTGTTTTAAGTGCTCGAATTACATACTTACTTGGTAACCGAATAGTATACACATTTTTGCCTATTATGTAATGCAAGGAGAAAGAAATCTCAAGTCTTTCGGTCTTCTGCGCTTCGTCTCATAATTTGTCACACCGATTTTATACAGTATTTCAAAATCCCTTATGTTTTAAGGAAGTTTTGGCTGTCGTTTTCTTTTACGCAGCACAATGAGTTCTTTGTTGAAAACTTTATATGCTGGAGCGTTTGCAACTATCGGTGCAACTAATCCCAGTCAATGCAATCGCAGTATTTTTATGTGTTTGGATACGTCGATGTTGGTATACAACTCACACAATGGATACTCTCCATTAACCCAGGCAGAGTCATATATTTTTCAGAATATTTTTCTCCCGAAAAATCCCAGAGCTGATTAACCCGCTTATGTCAAAACCCAGGATTCTGTGGCGTTCATCAAAATGGGAAGGAATAGTGTCGGATATAATTGGACATTTACTCATTTAGAACGTATTTCGTTATTAAATCGCTTGTGAAGCCAACAAATGCATAAGTTTGCAAGTAATACCCTCCAACTTATCCGCAGACTGATATCGTTAGTTGTATTCACGGCGTAGCCCATGTAAATTAATTTTTTTCCTCTACATTAAAGTCATAGTTGTCAATGCTCACACAGCGGCCCAGAACAGAGGACTTTTTGTTTGTCTAGGCAAGTAACTTGATTTTTGTCATTTATCCCCCAAAATTTATTTTTGTGGAGTTCTTTTCAATGCTTGAGAAGGTTGCAGTAACATTTCGCACTTTTCAGCCATACCATAAGGATATGCAAGTAGCATATGACATTTGTTAAAGATGGCACTATGCGTGTTAACTGTAGCTTTCGCCATAAGCATAAGCAATAGTGAGGTGAAAATCCTTCGATAAACATTTTTGTCTATCTTTACGGGAATAGTAAACTCTGCCATGATTTCATACAATATTTTGAACTGCCGAATTTAGCTGCATAGCCGACGAAAAGTTGTTGTATCTGTGGTCACAACCCATAACAGCCTAAGTCTGTTTTTCAATATTTTCAGTACAGGAGTTTAAAGTTTTGAATCTTCACTGAAAATCAGGAGAAGGTGTTTTTTGGAAAACTTTATTACAGATTCCAAGGAAACGAATTTCTTTACTTAGTTGTTAACAAAAAATAGTTGTTTATTCTCGCAGTCAAAAGATATTATCGAAAAAGACACGTAGGCTCTTATGAATTGTTGAACTAAAGAAAGTAAAAAAGTTCAAGTTGAGTTAGGCTATTATTCCAGATTAAATAAAAATTTTTTTGTTTGGAGAAAGACCTTAACTCAATTAATGTTTATCAAAAAACGAAATTGTAATTCGGAATAAGAGCTTAACTCAAGTTAGGAAAATAAAATTGTTTCTTTATTTTTTTGGATTAACGACTTAAGTTGATTTAGGCAATGATGAAAAAATAATGTTTATATTTGTTATAATCCTAAATTGACTTAAGCAGTTATGCCAAAAAACACCTTCTCCTGATTTTCAGTGAAGATTCAAAACTTTAAACTCCTGTACTGAAAATATTGAAAAACAGACTTAGACTGTTACGGGTTGTGAGCACAGATATGTGGATTTGTTTCCTTGCATCTTTTCCAGGATTTGTTGTATTTTAAACATCTGACCAGTTGAATATTTACCAAGTCATTAATCGCACCATGAAGGTTAAATCACATCAGAGAGAATAGATTTTTGTGTTTCACATATTATACTCGACCAATGGTGACAGAGCTTGACAATGAAAAAGGCAACAAAGTTAGGAAAGAATTACAAAAAAAACTAAAAATAAAAAAATCCAAGAAAAAGGCAAAATTTTTTAAATCAAGTGGATGTTTGAACTGAGATCAATTCTGTTGCTTTTCTCAAGTTGACATTTAGCGGGTGAGATCTTTATTCGTACCACAAATTCTTGCGGGATAAGATATATATTGATGTTTCAATTTGATTTAAGAATTCATAGGAATTACTAACAAATGTAATCTTTATCCAGCCAATAACAGTTCCTTTCTTTTTGCCATTAGATCCAATTACCTTACGATGGAATTATAAACATTATTATTTACTTTCAGAGTATCCAAGCAGACAAAACAGTTTTCATGGCCAGAGATTGAATAGCGAATATTTTGATTAACAGTTTGTATACTTTAGTTAATTCTGTAGATTTGAAAGTAAAGTCGTTTTTAAATTTATATTTTACATTTTTAAATCTACATTTATCTATAGATTTGAAAATAAAATAGTTTTTACATTTATAGGGTGATTTTTTAATCGTAGTTTTTTTCTGTATATCAAATAAAATAATATGTGAATATTAAAATTTTTTATTTGAATCGATAAATTGGTCTTTGCCAATTAATTTTTGAACATAATTTCATGTAAAAGCTGTCCGCGGCACCGTCTCAAAATGTCCATTCGGAAGGTCCAATTTGTCGTCATTTTTTCGAGCATTTCGGTCTGTATTCCACGAATAACACGTGTTATGTTATCCTGTAAGGCTTCAACGGTGCTCGGTTTGTCCTCATAGACTAACGACTTGACATAACCCCACAAGAAATAATCAAGAGGCGTTGAATCGCAAGATCTTGGGGGCCAACTCACAGGGCCAAATCGAGAGATAAGCTGCTCACCAAATTCATCCCTCAACATATCCATTATTTCACGAGCAGTGTGACATGTTGCACTGTCCTGATGAAACCACATGCCAACCAAGTTCAACTCAGCCAATTTGGGCAAAAAAAAAATTCGTTGTGGTTGAGTAACACATGCCCAATCGCTGAGAACGGCGACGAATTGACATTTCACGATCGTCATTAACACTGGTCGCTACGGCTGCAATATTTTCTTTGGTACGCAGTCTCCGCATGGGAGTCGATTTTTTTATGTCCAACAAAGTAAATTTGGAAATAACAGTACGAATTGTTGATTCAGCAGGTCGATTATGACGACCATAAAATAGTCGTATCACAGTTTCAGAATTTTGATAATAAATTTCAACAATTTGCAATCGTTGCTCGTTTGGTAGTCTTTCCATGATTAAATGGCAGAGTATACTGTACACTTTTCACTTTGATGATGACGTTTGGTCGCCATTACCAACCAGTGCTGCCAATCTGAAAAACTGAAATCTTAAAAAGTCGCCCTATGTATTCACAGGGTAGCGTATGTTCGACCCGATGAGTTGAAACTTTTCCGTGTTGCTTTACATATTTGTATAAACTTTAAGTCGTTGTCCTTACAAGAAGAATAAAGGAAATGTTAAAATTTACCAAAAACTGGTGGCATTTTTTTATTATTTGAATCATAAACTTTAATGCTAGATTAATTTCCTTCGATGCTCATGCACAACATAAAGCAGCGAATTGTGTGTTTTTCCTGACGAATATATTTCATTAAACGTTATATATAATCCGATTAGATATGGATTTAAAATTCAATTTTGCCCCAAAATAATGATCAAAAAGAGAAAGATATTGCGCGAAGTGGGTGTTCTTATTAGTGATGATATATTATTGCCGAATGTATCAAATTTCCATTTATTTTTACTTAGTAGGAAAGATGATTATTTAATTACATTTTTTTGCAGCAACTAGGTTCTAGCACCATACTCAAGATACCAGCCTCTTTAGATGTTTAATATAATTTTCGCTTATTTTCATTTATTCTGTTTATTCTGTTTAACAATCTTGTCATTTAAAAAATTTTATTTTGGCCAATATGAAATAAATTACAAAATACTTAAAATAAATACTACTCCATATATTAATTTTTGTTATATAATATTATTTGTTATATAATATAACATAATATTATATAAAATGTTACTTTTTGTTAAAGTTTATATTTTTCTAATTTGTAAAAATTTCTTCAAACTATTTCACATTAAAAAGGGGGTTTTGGTCTTCCTCCGCGAGCAGTATTTTAAAAACTGTGGTTCTGAATTTAAGATTCTTTAATTCATTCGTAGAACCATTTTCTCAATTCTGCAATATCTTTCATAGTCACATTTCCTTTAAGTTTAACATTATTATTATTATTATTATTAGACTTTCTTTATGTTGAAATAGGTTATTGAGATAACCTTCTTAGCGAAAAAAAGCCACAAGAAATCTAAAAAGTTTATGAAAAAACCCATAAAAATAGCTTAAGGCAAAATCTAAACAGGTTGATAAAAAAACATAAACTAAATCTAACGCGAAAAATTGGCAGCACTGGTAATGACACAAGCGAATAGATCAGTTTTGGGAGTTAGCGGTCGAAAATGCTACAGCATTAACATTTTTCGACTACCAACGTGGAGGGAGAAGCAAAAAAGGTCGACCCAGAGTCTCTTGGAAAGACTGGGTTTCTGAATCACAATTTTAAGGGAGCAAAAGAACAAAAGTGCTTCCATCCCAGCATTGGGGCTGCTAGCACGGCTACTAATTAGGCTGGGATAAGAGCTGAGATCGGGCAAACATTACCTAGCATTCATCGGTCTTAACAAAGTCATTTAAATTACTTTTTCTTCCCACTTGAGCCACGTAGAAGGACGTTTGGTGTATTATGAAGGAATATTTGCCCGGAAATTAGAAGCCGTGAACTGCTTGGTACGTTCTGGAGAAGGTTCTGGTTACTTTCAAATACATAATAGATGGAGAACATAAATTAGAATTTTTCCATTCTCCATCTAAGTAAGATTATTTGGGGTTTATTTGGAACAAGGGGGGGTTAGATGAATATGTAGGGCAAATTGCCAAAATATCACGGATTTTAATATATTTTGTATTGAATGTTTGACGATTTTGCCCAAATTCAATATCAGATCATTCCTTCAGGTTAGGTTGGATTAGGTCAGTGTGGCAGTCTGAATAGACAGACTCACTTAAACTATATATGTGGACTTTTTAAGAGCCTTCCACAGGACAATAAATCCACACAACATCACCGATTAATCCCCATTGGTTCCCTATTGCCCTCTTGCGCGCTTATAGCGCTACTGTGGCCTTTTTCGCCCTGTCCAGAATGTTGAGTTGGAATTTCAGTACCTTCCAGGGAGATAAGATCCACAGGTAGAATCCTGTCCTGCTGAATTGGTCTTGTTGGATTTACTCCGAGACAGCTTTTCTCCGCCTACTTCGTTACAGTGAGAGGGACTCTTTGAAGAATGTCTTTGAGTTTTCCCCAAAACTCCATCCTAACTGCTTTTGCCACATCGTTTACAACCTTAACACCAGCCACCTTTAAAGAGAACAGAATACTGTTCAGAGCGAGGTTCCATAGTAGGGGGGATATAACACCACCTTGAGCTGTTCCCCGATTAACTTTGCTATCCACTCAGACAGATGCTGATATAACGGTGATCTGAAAAGCTCTGGCGATTCAAAACTTGCCATTCTCTAATCCTATCAGCTAATTTCTCAGAAACAAGGGTAACATCCAGCACCCCTTGTCTATTTCTGGTGATGAATGTGGGTTCATCGCTCTTATTAAAAATTGTTAGGCCAGTACTTATAATATACTCAATAAGTGATTCTCCTCTGTCGTTGATATTGATATTATTCTAGATTTAATGGTGCGCACAGACATCACTGTTTACAATTAGGGTTTTTTCCAGCGGTTTTCGCCGCCCCCACCAGAGTTTTCAGAGCGCCTGAAGGAATCTGCGTGTCATGTGCCATGTATGCGGAAGACAGCCAAATTTGGGATTGTTGTGTTCTAGGTTAGCTTCTGTCATATATTCGCTACTTAAAGAAAGAAAAAGGAAAATATTAAGATTACTCCCCACAAGTGGATAAGATCTGTGTACACCTTCACCTGCACTTAAAATTAACTTAAAATGAGGAGTCCTTAATCCACAGACGTTGCTGCCGCTCATCCAAGGTTTCCGAATAAGGACGATATTGAACACCTCCTTGCGTCAGGACGTATATCAGAGCTGTGGATGCAGCTTTAGAGTAGTGGAGGTTAATGTGAAGAAACCGAAGTGCCATCAGATTTCTCCACCACTGTCACATCCATATCCTCTTCTGAGTCTGTGAGAAGCTCCTCACAAATTTCCTAGATCGGATTGATGATGCAGAGCCCCTTCACACATCCGAGTGCATCAGAAAAGGACGGGATGTTACTCCCTTCCTGACATACATTTGACACTAGCGACAAGTCCCTCTCCCCATCAGAGATCCACATCAGTGTTATTCGATGCAGTATCTGTCGGTTGACATCCCTTGCCACTATTGCAGACCTTCAGTTGGTTTATTTGATTCCGCGAGCAGCTCAAGCGCCCAGCCAAACAGAAGGACTTGGCGTAGTTGTATTAAAAAGTCCTGAAACGACTTTGGACATTTAGAATCTAATGCATCTTCTCTTCCAATTCACTATAATGGTATGGGAAATGGTATGAAAGTGTGAAATAATACCTACAAAAATATATCAATATTAGATAATTTTTTTTAGAAAACATGAAAGGATCGATTAGGGATTCGATTGTAGAACCAGTTCAGGCGCCCTGCCAGCGAGTCGTTAGGTCAAACAGACGGACTTGGCGTAATTATGTTAAAAAATCCTGAAACAACTTTCGACATATAGAATCTAACGCATCTTCTCTTCCAATACGCTACTCACGTTTTCATATAACGTAACATATGTTTCCATCTTTATGGGAAGGGGTACAGAAATTTGAAAGACTACATACAACACTCCCTCAATTTATATCTCCCTTCAAAATTCCGTGTTAAAAATTCCTCGTAATACATTATCATTCTTATTTATTGATGTCAAGACTTGTCATGTTATCAACAATTGTAATTAAATTCCACCACGTTAATGGGGGAAATTATAACTTTTACTGCAGCCGCGTTTATCTTACCTTACTGTCAGTGGGAGGAATGGACGGATCTCCTGCGTACTTTTGCGGAGAGACCGATATCAAAACCAAAGAATCCTTCTAGAAGTCACTTCAGCCATCTCTGTTGTTTTAGCCAAACAAAATGATTAATTGATGTATTAATTTGAGAAAAATACATTACAATGAACATTGTAATAATTAATCACAACAACAGGAGCAGACAGTAAACAAACCGAAATAACGTAAAAAACTGTAAAGGACAATACAGCAATCTTACTCAGGCTGTCACAAACAATGAGATTGTTCTAAAGGATATTTCGGAAAAATAAATAAAAACGTAATCGCATTTTCGTCACAACAACAAGTGTAATTTATGGAATCCATGTTGAATTTTTGTTCAAAACAATTTGTACGATTGGAATCATGGGATGATTTTCCTTACACCAATCTTACACCTTCTATGTATTGCATCGAACACCTTTTTTAAACTCTCGCCACTATAAACACCAGCAACCGAAGTCGAAGATGAAGATGGTACATAATGATGGTATTAAAAAGTTTAAATTGTTGGTGTAGTGTCCCAAAAGTACATTTAGTGTTGTTAAAGTTGTGAAACTTTAAGATTTTTCTTACATATTTGAGGGGACGGTAGGAGAGCAGGAAGGGGGGTCAGGTAAAATTTGACCAGACCGACGATTGAGGAAATACTATGAAACATTGAAGCATACAAGTTAAATACTAACTTAAGGATACTTAGTTTGAAATTGTTGAGGAATTTTACGTTGATAACTTTGGTAAACTATTTGGGTCAGTGAACTGTTGTGTGGCGTACAGAGACAGTATCTTTTGTAGAACTTAAAAGGCGACATTTATTGAGAAAACTTGTAGGTCAATAAAATGTTACGAAAATTTTCTATTGAATTAGAAATTACGTTAATTTTGTTGTTAATTTAAAGTCGATTATGGAATAGCTTCCGCTGTTATTATGTAGATACTAATTTTAAGGCCACATCCCAGACTGATTAATAAAATTCTTCGACAAAGAATAATTTTGTCTCGTGCTACACATCACGAAAAATGGCTCATATGACGTATTTGAACATTGTTATAAACTATGCGTTTGAAACTGGCATTGAAAGCACATTGGAAAAGAACTAAGATAAAGAGAGTTAAATCGAAACCTGAAAACCCAATAAATACCAACTCCACAAGCAGCTCATAGAAGCAAATTGTCTGATCCCTCTCCTGTTTCCAATAGAGCAATCTCGAGCGATCATACAACTTCATTGCCACATCCAGAGTAATCCATTTAGCGGTTTCAAAACCGCCGGTCTGGGAAGCCTGTCAGCTGTTAAATGCCAATTACGAATATGGAGTGCGCATTACGGTATGATTATGGTCGTTACATTCGACCTACTGTGCAAGAAATCATCAAGATTATAAATAAATTTCATAGGATTGGAAGCGTTGCAGATATGGTCAGGCCTGAGCAGCATCGCAATGTATGCACTACCGATAATATCGCTTCTGTTAGTGAAAATGTGGTCAATAATGGGAATTTGTTGAGTCCACGGCGCTCTCGGCAATTAAGCCTATCTCACGGCTCATTATCCATCTATCCAACAGCGGGTGCTAGAGGCGAAGTTGGGCAATCTGAAATTGTAAAGTAGAAGTCGGAAATTCCTAATTTTAGTCGCTACCAATAGCCTTGACCTTTGAAATATTTTATAATCAAATGTTCTCTCAGTGGACATATTTATTGTTTGATGTGATTAGAAACGAGGTTACAGAGGTTACCAAATTTACACTGCAGAAGCATAACAAACGGCTAATGACAATGTGCTCATTTTTTGATAAGCATCAGTCTGCTATGTTGTTTACTTGCCTACGGAAGCATATCATTATGTTACAGTTCAAGATTATTATTTGAATTCAAACGGAACAGTGTTATTGCCTTATATTTGGTCCAACCTCACGCAACAATTAAAGCCGGCTGATCATTCAATAGGACCAGCTTTCAGCTTGTCTTCAGCAATGAAGCTCATTTCTCACTTCGTGGTCACGCCAACAAGCAAAATTGTCGCATATGGGACTCGGAGAACTCAAAAGTGATTGTGGAAAAGCGATTGCATCCGGAAAGAGTGACTGTTTGGTGCGCATTATGGTTTGGAGGTGTCATTGGGCCATATTTTTTCGAAAATGACGCTGGAGGAACCGTTAATGCCAATTCACGGCGCTATGGCGGTATGATAAGTGACTTTTTTCTTGTGCAATTGAAGATTATGTACTGAACGGTATGTGGTTTTAATAATAGGGTGCCACGAGCCACACAACAGAACCGAATTTACCTTTGATGCATGAGAAGTTTGCAAAAAGCTGAATTTCACGTTTTGGTCGCCAACGACGTTAATCGACCATCAATGTCATTTGATTTGACGCCGTTGGACTGTTTTTGTGGGGCTACGTCAAAGATCGTCTTTACGCAGATAATTCTTAAACTTTATAGCATTTGGAAATCCAGATTTGTCAAGTTATCGCCCAGATACCGTCCAAAATGTGCGAAAAAGTGGTTGGGAATTACCTCAAAAGTATCCACTGTTGCAACCACTCCAGAGGGCTTTCATTAAATAACATTGTATTTCGTACATAATAGCAAAGTTCAAGCATTATAATTCAATATAAATTTCATCAAAATCATAGTTTTATGTGTGTTTTAGTTAACTTTACTTCTGAAACCGAGAAATGGATATCTCTTTGTTTTTTGTAAAATTTAGTATTTTCAAAACTGCTCCTATTTGGCGCTATCTGTTACAAAACTGCATAAGTTAGGTTGGCTTTTCGGTACTTAAGTTATTAATGATATAGATTTAGTCCTTGTATGAGGACGTTTATCATTCTTTGCTGTGATTTAATTCTGTCGAGACTAATTGAAGAAGAAGTGGAAACATTCAACTGCTAGACATTTTTCTATGTGACAATAAGTATGATTTTAGTTTCCCCCAATTTTCTCACTCCTTCTTCTATGCACCGGTTATTATAACTACCCCATTCCCAACTTGTTCGATGCAAAAGTATTTTAAAATAATTAAAAACAAATGAAACCAGGTTAAATGAAACACATAACACCTGGCTCCATTCGGTCAAGTGAAGTGAAAAAGTTGAAAAAACTTTCGCCTGCATCACCTTAACAATAGAGTGGGCAAATTGTTTTCCGAGAAAACAATACAAAAAAAAAATTGAAACTCTCCATCGAAGTCAAAACAACCAAAGCCTTAAGTTGTCCCCTCCTAAGCTCTTGTTGTGTGTCTTTGGACAACAAAGTCCTGTCATATGATTTTGTAAAAGGGAGAAGTAATAGAAAAAAAAAAATGGATCAAACTTTTCATCTGGTTATGTCAAGAAATGAAGGTATACTACGAACTGTAATAATAGCAGAAAACTACTTAAAATGGGGAAAAATTATGTAAAACTTTGTACTACAAACTACATTAGATGAGTGAGTTGCGAAAACATTGAAAGGAAGCAATGAGTATCAGGATCGTTGCGACAGCAGTAGCACTCTACTAAAGGGACTGATGAGAGTATTTCATTTAAACTACTGCTTTTATTAAATTTATTCCGAAATATTTTAATTTTGTTAAATATTTCTTATTTCTTAACAGCTGTAGCCATATTCAATGAAATTGCCTATGACCCAACAAAAAAGCGCAGAAAAAAAAATTAAATTTAGTCGAAAAAATATATGAAAAATTATCCATCCCAGCAAAATAAATGCATCCAAGAAAGCCAACATTCATCATATTTTGTGATGGGGAATTGGTGAAAATTGCGTAATCATAACAGAGAATCACTATTTTATGATGTCTGTAAAATGTCGATGCAAATGCTAGTGAGTAAATCTGTCAGATTTGGTCTGAAGATTTAATTTAGAACTTAGATTCCGGGAGAGAGATTGGAGGGTTTGTGGAAGAACTAAGGTTCTTAGCGGGATGTGTACACTTACGAGAGGGTTTCGTAATGAAGAAGAGGAGGGTTTTATTCGTATGTTAAGGGCGGCAGGCGAAGTGGTCCGGTAGGCGGCTGGCGAAAAAGAGTACAAGTATCTCGCTAATTTCAACCTGGGTCCCACTCTGGGTTGCCATATAGGCGTAATAACAATAGGACTTTTCATAGTTACGTGGTTGTTTGAAGGGGCCTTTACACAAGCAAATACAGGGTGGGCCATAAGGGTGTTGGCGGTTTAAATATTCAATTGAAAAAAAAAACTGCGAAACATAAAAAAATATATTTGTATTTTTAAAAAGTAGAAGCATGGGAATTTTTAAGATTTAAAAATAATGTTGTCCAAATAGCTTCCCACGGCTGCTTGACACTCTTGGAACCGAAGTCGCAAATTTTGGAAAACTCGTTGAAAAGTTGTTCTCGGTATTTTGGTACTTTCCAGAATAATGTTCCTCTTCAACTGCTCTAAATTGGTCGGATTATTCTCTTAGACTACCGATTTGAGGTAGCCCCATAGAAAATAATCGCATGGAGAGAGATCAGGGCTACGTGGGGGCCATTCAATATCCCCCATTTTCGAAATGAGTTTTCCAGGAAAAACATTTTTCAGCAGCTCTATGGATACCCTAGCCGTATAACATGTGGCCCCATCCTGTTGAAACCACATTCTCGAGGTATTGCCTTGAAGTTCTTGCAAAGCTGGCACCAAAAAGTCTGCTAGCATGTTGCAATAATTGTTCACTCTAACCGTCATCGTATGAAACACGAACACGCTGCACAATGTCGGCTGATCTTGCAGAAACTGGGCTACCACGAACCGTAATTGGTACTGTTGAGCCGGTTGTTTCGAACATTCTGATCCATTTTCGTATCACATTGGCGCTTGGAACTTCACTTAAATCGTGTAAACCGTGTTCATGCCGATACAAACGTCGTGCAGTAATCACTGATTTATTGTTTTCGTAATACGCTCGGACACAAAATGCACGCTGCACTCCCGTGTACGGCTCCATGGCGACTAAATTTCCAGGAAGCGGCGCAGCGAACAACATATCCCCCCGCCACCCCGCGCCGCGCTTTACCGAGAAATTGAAGAATTAAATCGCCAACACTCATATGGCCCACCCTGTAGAATAGTTAAATTTTACAACTTACAAATTGTTTGGGACAAGCGATTCAACTTAATTCAGTGATGTAAAGCAAGTTTAATTTAAAACAATACAATTTAATTAAATTCTATTCAAAAATTCAATTTAATTCATAATTTAGAATTCGTAATTTACTTTACTTTATCCAATTCATTTTTCAATTCAGTTCATAATTGATAATTTATGCTTTAATTTACTTTACAAAATTCATTTTTCAATTCATGGGAAGGTAGGATTAACAACGTTCAACATTGCCTCTTCTCCACATATTCATGAATGATGTAGGTGTGATGAACAATCATATCTTTGGTTGCAATTTTTCATTACTAAAACAATTGATTTTTATTTCAGAAAATGTTTCTTCCATTGATAAAAATAATTACACTCAATATAAATAATTGCCCTGAAATTGACTTTGAAAAAGAATTCTTAAAGGTTATTTTTGTTAGCAAATCGGGGCGCAGATTCCGTGAATAATCAATAGACAAGCACAGAGCTAGAAAATCACTTAATATTTGGTATGATCATTGCTTATACACAATATTATGGACGGACATTAACGACATAGATTTTTAAGGCGATAAAAATTGTATATGTTTTATTTGATTTCCGAATATTTATAGTTTTTATAAATGGAATAACAGACATAACATGTCGGTCATCATATAAGGTCAGATGAATAAATGTTTGCCTAAAAACTTTAAATTGTGTGTTCTTTAAGTCGACTATCAAAAACTACGTCTTGGCAGCTTGCTGTGTCCCCTAAGAAATAGATTTTGGAGTATTTCATATTGAGCTGTTTTGCTTGAATTGTTAGAAAATATAAATAAGAATCGAAGAAAGTATTTCATTACCTTAGTTTTGGAAACAGTTTAAACTGTAAATATGCAAGGCTTGTATCCTTAGAAGTGATGACAATTTTGAACTTTTTGAAGGCTTCCACTTGTTTTTTGATATAATGCAAATATATACATATGTAAAGTATTCCACATATAAAGTGTGGCAGCAAGGAAAGTTTAAAAACATATGCAACTCCCAGAAAAAAGTGGAAGTCCTTCCATAACAATGCAATTTTCATAGCTCCTACAAATGCTATTATATGTGAGCATATTTTCCGCTGCTTGTGAAGCTCTTTTTAATTACACCAAACGGACCGAAAAAATTAAGTCATTATAAGCGGCAGCCATTGTAAAAGTAAGTAAACATTTTTATTATTATTTTTTTTTTTTTTTGTTTTCTAATTCAGAAACCTTCCTGTAAAAAAATGCATCATATTCACGACATTTTGTGATGGGGCAATACCGAAAAATTGTGTAATCATCAATGAAATTAACATAGGGTTGCCATAGGAGGGATGACTAGTTCATGATGCGTCTTCTTCATATACTTACAAGTGACGTTGACGTGAAGAAAATTCAAATCTTTGGTTGCAATTTGTCATTATTCATAAAAGAATCGCTTTTTGTTTCAGAAAATGTTTTTTACGTATGTTGTCAGACAAAACGTTCCATTGAAAAGTGTATCCCTAATATAAATAATTACAGTAAAATTGCTTATAAAAAATCATTCCTAATGATTGTTTTTAACACAAAATCCGCCAGCAGATTCCGATGGATTTGATACTTTCCATAAAAAAATCTGTAGACAGGCATTGAATTAGAAAGGCACCTAATGTTCCGTGGAATCGAAGTTAAGACACCCAGTATCATTGATTGCAGTCCATATGATTGGAGATGGCCATTAGCGACATGGATTCCTATTCCGAGTATTGAATATTTGTAGTTTTAACAAATGGAAAGACAAACTTAGTACACCTGTATAAAGGCAAATAAACAAATGTATTCCCCAAAAACTTTAAATAGAGCTTCCTTACATCGCCTATCAAAAATTACGTCTTCGGAACATATTATGTTCCCTAAGGAACATTGGAATATTTCGTACTAACATGCTTTGCTTTAATTGTTAGGAATTAAAAATGGGAATCGAATCCATGTTTTGAAGTACTTCAGTGTCGTTGCTGTGGAAGTGATTTAAAAGTGCTTCGTTGGAAGTGGTGAAAATTTGATTCCATTTGAATAATTTCCACTATTTTGATAGCTCAAAATGTTTAACAAGTATTTAAAATTGTTGTTCGCTAATAACTTAAATTAAATAGTTGTGCGAATTCTATCTAAAAGGACAAAATTCTTACGAAAACAGACCTACAGAACTTTCATTGCTTCAGAGGATTTGGTGAAAAAGCTGTGAAAAAGTGTCAGAAGCAACAACATCCCTCCTATGACAAGCCCATGTTAATTTCGTCAATGATTTCACCACTTCTAGGTCACAGTGATCACTGGAACTTTTCAATTTCTTTGGATGGTTATTTTTTACTGAGTCGTGTTCCGGAAATAATGGAAATCATCTGAATAATCATCGATGATTAACATATGATTTTTTTGATATTGTTGTAAACTTATATGAATTACATTATAAATTTATTTCTGATATTCGAATCAACAATTCTGATTCGTTTTTTATCGGAAACGAAATTAGAAACTTACATTGATTCTGTTGCTCTATCAAAACATAATCAAATTGACATTTTCATTCTAAAAACTAAAACGGAAATACAATTTTATGCAGTTTTGTTTCTTCTGAATTCAAATCAAATGTAGTGTCGTTTCTTGGCAGAATAAAAGGTTTGACGTCTAACTGAGAAAGATTAGGAGCGTTCCAAATAATTTATTTTCTTAAATTAGAAACCTACTTTGATTCTATTTGTAGAAAGTAAAACGAAAGAATAATTTTATGCAGTTTCGTTTCTTAATCTGTATCAGAATTGAAACAAAATCTAGTTTCGTTTTCGTGACAGAGCCTGAAACCAAACTACGAAAGGTAAAAACGCTTCAAATAATTAATTTTCAGGCTGTCAGAAATTTTCACAACTACTACAAAATTTTGTCGGTTTTTCAATGAAATTTCCAAATGAAATGTAAACACACTGTTTTATTAACTGAATCAGAATCAAAATTGTTTCTAAATTCATTTCGAGTGTAAAAATCAACATCAAAATTGTTTGTAATTTCGTTTTGGATGTATGAAACAGAAAGAAAATCCAGTACAATTTTATTTCAGTTGTTGGAATCGGTATAAGGAGGAAGTCCCCCCCTCCATTTCCATAGCTTCTACGTATGCTATATGATATTTATTTCCCTCTTATTTGGAAGCAATTTAAAGCTATTTCGAAATTTATTTCTTCCTAAATTTACTTTGTAATGGTTAGACTGTATTGAATTCATTATATAAACCAAAAAATATAATAATTTCGTAGAATAATATATGGGTAAGGATATGTGTTTTTCGGAAATTCTCATGAAGTTTCAATATTGAAAAGGTTTCCGTGGTAAAGAACGTTATCATCTTCGAAGAAGTAACTAAATATTGAAAAGCCGTAACTTTTTCATTGGTCTATGAGATCTGGTGAAAATGCATCTATATGGAGCCAAAATTAACAGCAGCTCTCCTATGACAAACCAATGTTAAATTCATCGATGATTATCCACATTTTTTCTACTTTCGGATTACGAGTATCTTTTTGACATCTTTGAATGCAATTTTTTTTTTGATGAGAAGCTAGGAGTATACGGCTTAAGCCGGTCATTTATATGGGAAGTACCAGTAGGATCGTAGTTACTTGGACAAGTTTCTCAAATATTGCCAGGAAGTATAAAGCAATGTAATGAACAGAAACTACTCTGCAAAACAAGTGGCAGCCATTCAAAATGAATCATATTTTCACCCCTTTTGATGATGAAACCCATGCATATTTATCACTTTCAATGAAGCAGTTTTGAGCCAATTTCAAAACAACCGCACTGAAGTTAACACAAAATTGGTATTATTTTCCTTTATTTATATACATATATATATTTAAATGTTGCTAAGAATTCCCGTTCCCAATGATGTGGACAACAGTTCTTGGTAGAGGTTGTATAAACTTCGGCCCTACAAAATATTAAGTGCCCTTCTTATACAGTGCCTGTCTACCGGGTTTTTTATAGAAAGTACTTAATCCTTGGCCAGTTTTTTTTTCCAGAAACTGACTAATAATAAATGGTAATTTTTTAATTGTAGTTTTTTTTTAATGGAATAAAACACTCAAATTTGCATCATACATTAAAATTTTTTTATTGGAATCGATAAATTGGTCTTTGCCATTTAATTTTTAAAGATAATTTCATGTAAATGTTGTCCGCGGCACCGTCTCAAAATGTCCATTCGAAAGGTGAAATTTTTCGTCATTTTTTCGAGCATTTCGGTCTGTATTCCATGAATAACGCTTGTTATGTTATCCTGTAAGGCTTCAGTAGTGTTCGGCTTGTCCACATAGACTAACGACTTGACATAACCCCACAAGAAATAATCAAGAGGCGTTAAATCGGAAGATCTTGGGAGCCAACTCACAGGACCAAATCGAGAGATAAGCTGCTCACCAAATTCATCCCTCAACATATCCATTGTTTGACGAGCAGTGTGACATGTTGCACTGTCCTGATGAAACCACATGCCAACCAAGTTCAACTCAGCCAACTGGGGCAAAAAAAAAAAGAAAAAAATTCCTTGTGGTTGAGTAACACATGCCCAATCGCTGAGAACGGCGTCGAATTGACATTTCACGATCGTCATTAACACTGGTCGCTACGGCTGCAATATTTTCTTCGGTACGCACTCTGCGCATGCCATGTCTATGGTTTTATGTTCAACAAAGCAAATTTGGTGGGAAATTTTGAAATAACAGCACGAATTGTTAATTCAGCAGGTCAGAGAGCACGAATTTTGATAATAAATTTCAACGATTTGCAATCGTTGCTCGTTTGTTAGTCTTTCCATGATAAAGTGGCAGAGTATATTGTACACTTTTCACTTTGACCGATGACGTTTTAACGCCATTACCAACCAGTGCTGCCAACTTGAAAAACTTAAATCTTAAAAAATAACCCTACACAAATAAAAATACAGTAAAAAACTAATTGTTTTAAATTGTGAGAATCTGTCATGAATTTTCATTACATCTACATCACTCATGAATGTATAGTCTATGCTATTTTCATCACCTCTTTATCATACTGTTGTGATGCATATTCGCTTCTTTGGATGCACTTTTTTTTGTCGGGAAACTATTTTCGATTTTAATTTCGTTTCGTCCCTGATCCCTCATATATATTTTAGTGTATTCGTATTTGGCGTATATTGCTAAATAGAACATGATATATTTGTAAGTCTTTTTAAACAGGTTCTATTCATTTAATTTTCATTTCATTTTATTTATTAAGGTCTATGGACATATATAAATTCTTACAGACTAAGAATTGATACATTATATTTCAAGAAAGTTGTACATAAGTTTATTTTAAATATCTAAAAAGGAATAGTTTAAAGTCATTTCTAGACAAACAAAACTCTAGGTGTTGAATTGGATATTCATTTCTTGCAATCCCATTTAGGATTTAGCATACAATAAGCTTTAGTGGTAATAATAATAATTTAAATGCAAGGTGAAAGACAGCGCCGCATCAAAAACAACACCTAAATCCATTTTACTTTCGGTAGTGAGGAGCCTGTAATCACTAATTTTCAAAACCTGTTGAATTGGATTACGAGACCTTGAAAATGAAATATGAACACATTTTGATAGACCGAATGAAAGTTTATTTAGGGAACACCAGTCAAGAAGATTATGTATATTTTATAGTCATCTGCATACAAAAGAAAATTTACTTTTCTAAAACAGTTAGAAATATCATTTATAAATAAATTAAACAACAAAAGTCCCAAAATAAATACCCCGAGGCATGCCAGATGTTTGGAAATACGAAAGAGATTCATAACCACTAATATATATTCTATTTGATAAATACGATTTTAACCACTTTAACATCAAGGAATGAATGAATAGATTGCAACTTAGCACAAAGTATACCATAAGATACTTTATCAAATGCTTTGGCGAAATCGGTGTTAAACAGATGTCCAAGTTCAAATGATGAAACACAATATTCTGTGAAAATGGTTACATTTGTTGTGGTAGATCTACCAGGATAAAATCTATGCTGAGATGGTGATAAAGGGTGTCCAAACAAGAAGAATTGAATTGTTTCTCTAGCTGTATGACAGGTGGCGCCGTCTTGTTGAAACCACATGCGCTCCACATTCATTTCCTCAATTCTAGGCACGAAAAAACTGGTTATCATATCACGATACCGAACACCATTGACTGCTTGCGCTTGACATGCCTCATTTTCATAAAAAAAAGGTCCAATGATTTCTTCAGCCCAAAATCCACACCACACAGTGACACGTTGAGGATGCATTTGCTTCTCGTGAATCACTCGAGGATTTTCCTCACCACAAATGCAACAATTCTGACGAAGCCATCAAGATGGAAATGGGCCTCGTCACTAAAGATGATTTTATCGGCAAAATCTGCATTTTCATGTTGTCTCTTCAATACCCAATTAACGAACTCCCTTTGCTGTCCATGGTCAGCTGGCTTCAGTTTCTGAGTCAATTGAACTTTGTATGCATGAGGATGCAAATCTTTCGTCAAAATTCGCTGCATAGTGGATTTGAAGACACAAATTTGCTGAGCTCGGTGTCGAATTGAGGTGGATGAAGTTTGAGCGACATCATCACTTACAGCTGCGACATTTTCGGTCGATCGACCTGGTCGAAGGCGCCTTGTTGTCTTTACATCACTAACAGACCCAGTTTTGGCTAATTTATCCATTAATCTCTTTACAGTTGACTCTATTGGAGCATTATTGTGACTCTAAATTGATCGCAGTTTTGCGAACTGTAGCCGCAAAACTTTCACCATTTTGGTAAAACAATTTCACAATGAGAATGCGTTGTTCATTCGTGTAGCACTCTATTTTTACTAAGTTCGTACCTTCTACTAGCAAACAATAACAATTGTTCAAATGCCAAACAATGACACTTCGAATGGCGCCAAATTTAAATTTTGCGTTCTTGTTGGGACACCCTTTATGATCGATTTTGTAAGAAAAGATAACTTCTTATAAATTACATTTATTAGTTTTGGAAATCAGTCTACAACACGTAAAATCATTCTTCTTACCATTTTTAAAATTTGGTGTTATGGACGCTGACTTCCATCTATCAATAACTTTGTCTTCCCTTAATGAAGAATTAAAAATTTATTTGAAAGCAAAGGCTAGTGACGAGGCACATTTCTTTAGTAGATAAACACAAATCCCGTCAGAATCCGGTTTATAGCTGGTTTTTAAGTGCATGATTCCATCGCACACCTCATCCTCAGTGAGTTCTAGGACACCAATGTCTAGCATATCAAACAAGTTTGAGGATCTAGCTGTATGGGCCGACGAAGGCACATAATTTGATTTAAAAAAATTAGCAAACAAGTTAACAGAATCACTGCATGACCTTGATACAACTTCCCCGAATATCATGTTTGGGGGAATTTCTGAAACACTCCCTTTTGCATTAACGAAATGCCAGAATGACCTGGGATTATTTTTAATTTCATTCGGTTTTTGCAATATAAATTGATTATATAAAAATTTATTTAAGAAATTAAATTCTCTCCATATTCAGTAAACTTTTGATGAAATTTGTTAGATAGATTTTTAAGTTTTTTTTTAGACCTTTAGTATTTGATGGAAAAGTTCAGCGTAGCATAACTATTGTAAGGTAAATTTTGGGGGACTAATTTGGGAAACAAATTTCAAAATAAAATCTTTAAAATCTTTATTGTCATTGTTTGGTGCTTGCTGTTAAAAATACATACTTAAGAAAGGGAAATACGATCATATACGAGTATCATACTTAGAGGCTATGAAAATGCTAGTCTTGTGAAATGACTTCTTGCTTTTTTCGCTGGCAGTGTAATACAATAAATTTCTATCCTTCCTTGAAAGGCATTTCTTGAAGATACAAGAGCGATCCCAAAACAAGCCGACCTGACGTATAGATGGTGCTAATAGCATTTCACTGAGATGTGGCAACCTTATAGTTTTAAAGCGCCATGTTATTTAGTAACTGTATTTGAGCCATCAAAATTAAACGATCTCAGTGAATTTGTAAATAAGGGAAACTTTGGTCACCGTTATATAAATAAATATTTCAATTTGAAAGATCTCAGGCCAAATAATATTAAAGCCGCGTTATATTCTACTCTGAGGGAGTTTGTTCCTTTGTTTACGACTATAAAATGATGGGTAGCAGAGTTTAAACGAGGACGTATGAGCTGCCAAGACGAATACCGTAGTGGTCGACCATTTGAGATGCCCACGTCAGACACGGTTATGAAGGTGCGTGAGCTAGCTAAAATGATGGGCATTACAAAAAGTGCAATACATTGTATAGGTATACTTGTACTGACCAAAGATTTGAACATGAGAAAGCTATGGGCAAGATGGGTGCCGCACTTGCTTTCAATAGAGCAAAAATGGCGTCGTAAAGATGTTTCGGTAGAGCTTAGTTGGTTTGGCGATATTTCACCGCAATAAAAGCAAATTTTTGCATCGATTTATAATCATTGTATGTATCAGCTGGAACGGGCTCAATATGACCGATATTTACTTCAAGAGATGTATCAAATATAAAAACAGCGGGGATTAGAATTAATTTCTAGAATTTATTTAAGTTTATACTTTGTAGTAAACACGGGATTGTGTGTTAAGCCAAAATTCGCCTTACACGTGTGGGTGGGAGAAAAAGAACTGCCTTCAGCAAATCAAATTCTCTAATAGATTAGTAGACGCAAAGCTTATTCTGAAACACTCAATCCCATTACAATTGACTGCTTTATATGTTAACGTCTCAATTGCGGTAGAGATGATAAATTTAGGATTTACGAGGTGTGTTCAAAACATAAGGTGAATTTTCAAATTTCGCGAGCTACGTACATTCGACTTTCGAAAAAAATTGATCAAAGAAGTTCCATCAAATTTTGTGTAAAAAATGGTATTAAGTGCTCAAAAACACCTGAAATGAGAGTGAGAGTGCTCTGAGTCAAAAAAAAAAAATTTGTTCACAAGTGATACAAGCTTTTTACAGAAGATCGAGAAGATGTGAATGACGACGCTCGCTCTGGACGCCCCAGCACATCAACAACCGATGAAAATGTTGAGAAAGTGAGGAAAATTGTTAAGGATAATCGTCAAATCACAATTAGAGAAGTTACGTAGGATGTCGGCATATTGGTTGGTTTATGCCACGCAATGTTTTCGCAAATTTTGGATATAAAACATGTGGCAGCGAAGTTCGTTCCAAAATTGCTGAATTTTGACCAAAAACAACGTCGCATGAGCATCGCTCAGGAATTGTTAAATGACGTCAATGATGATCCAGATTTGCTTAAAAGAGTCATAACTGGTGACGAATCATGGGAGTGTGGTTATGACATAGAAACCATAGCCCAATCGTTCCGATGAAAGAGTCTAGTAGAGCCAAGCCCAAAAAAAAGCACGTCAACATCGATCAAATGTCAAGGTTTTGCTCACTGTTTTCTTCGGTTACCATGGCGCAGTACATCAGGAGTTCTTACCACAAGGTCGGACGATAAATAAGGAGTAGAACCTTGAAGTAAAATGCTCGGAATTGTGGGAAAAAATCATGGCTTTTGCATCACGATAATGCACCTGATCACTCATCTTTGCTTGTGAGAGATTACTTGGCCAAAAACAACACCGTTATTCTGCCTCAGCCACCGTATTCACCAGATTTGGCCCCCTGCGACTTTTTCCTGCTCTCAAGATTGAAGAGACCCATGAAAGGACGACGTTTTGCGACGATTGAGGAGATAAAAACCGAATCGGTGAAAAAACCGGACTGCTTCGAGGATTGGAAAAAACGCTGGCACAAGTGTATTGTATTTGAGGGGGACTACTTTGAAAGAGATATGATAGAAATTGGTGAATATATAAATATTTGTTGAGAAAAATTAAAATTCAGCTTATTTTTTGAACACACCTCGTACATCTAAGAATTTGCAAACGTGGGTTTCGGGCATAAACAACAACAGGTGAGACGTGGAGTCCATTTCTTCACAGCTGAGACAAAGGAACAAAATGGTCAAAGCATTGGCCTGGAATGGGAGAATGCAAAGTCCAAACAAGGCGAAGACGGTTCCATCTGCAGACAAGGTCATGGGGTCTGTTTTGCGGGATGTGCAAGGAATAATTTGTATTGATTATCTTCAGAAAGGAAAAACCAACAACGGTGAGTATTGTGGTAATTTATTGCAGCATTTAAGTGATGAAATTATGGAAAAAAGACCGCATTTGTCGAAAAAGAAAGTGTTATCTCATGAAGACAATGCTGCAGTTCACACATCCACTATTGTGATGGCCAAAATTAATGAATTAAAATTTGAACTGTTTCATCACGCACCGTATTCGTCAGATTTTATTACCTCGTATTATTTTCTAATTTGAAAAACTGGCTCGGTGGTAAAAGATTTGCCAACAAGGAAGAGGTGGAGTCTGCGGTTAATGATTATTTTAAAGAGTTTGACAGTTCTTGCTAGGAAAAGGGTATATAAGCTATTGGTAATCACTGTATTGAGCTTAAAGAAGATGATCTTTCATGACTTTTTGGTGTCTTCTTTATTATGTAAGCTAGTTTTGGGGCCGCCTTCGTACAACCAGATAACTCACATTGTAGCAAATCATCTCCGTCTGTTGTAGCTGTTAAAACTCTCCATACGCAAAACTTTTTAAACTGTTTATGCAACATATTCGTCTATAATAAAAAAAGGGTGATCTAAACCACCACAGGATAGTAGATCACGTACATCGATAGAACCAAACTACCTGAAAAATCCTTTTACTTTATACCAACAGTAAAATGGTGATCAGGTGTAAAATCTAAAACCATCATACTGAAACGCAAGAAATATTGAAATAGTTTTCAGCCCTCCTTTTTATACTCGCCTTGCGTATGCTGGCCGTAGAAACTATTTAAAAAGTTTAATAAAGTGTTAAATATATACAGAAACTATGTGGGTCTTTAGAACGAAACGGAGAACAAAGAGGAGATAGAATTTTATGACCTCTACAATAAAGGACGAAGAGAAATAAATTCCATTCTATGATGACTTTAATGTTACATCGACTAGGGGAGAGTGCTGTTGTATATTTCAGTAAAATTTCAATGCTAAAGTAATGCACGAAGAAATTCTTTGTTCTATTTGATTGGCTTAAAAGCGTTTCAATGTTGTACAAGCAAGTAAAACCACAATCAGTTGCAATTTCAATAATTTCTTAAATGTCGTAGATCTGGCAAAAGCTGAAAATATAAAATGCTTTTGTGTGTGAATGAATTGTTTGTGAATGAAATTGTGAGATGAACTGCCTTTTCTCAGGCACATCCCACAACAAAGAGGGAAAGTTTGAGGTCTTGCAGAAAATTTAAATGGAAAGCTAAAAAGTATTAGCAAAATTTATTAAATTCTAAAAAATTTTTTTTGGTATTTATTTGGAAAATTCTAAATTACATTTTGTTGTGGCGACCTATGGAATGTGAAATAAATAAATTTTCTCAATTTTAAATTGTTTTTATCCTCTAACGTAAGATGGGTGGCATACTAAGTTTGTCATTGCATTTGTAACAAGTACAAAAATTTTCACTAATCGGCTTGAAAATCGGTATCGATTTAAAATTATCTGTCCATTCACCCATTAAATTGTTTTTATCCTCTAACATAAGATGGGTGGCATACTAAGTTTGTCACTCCATTTGTGACAAATTCAAAAATATTCACCAATCGGCGTGAAAATCTGTATCGATTTAAAAATATCCGTCCATCCACCCATTAAGGATGGAAACCGAACCGCTTGACTTAGAGAAGACTAAAGTAATGTAACTAAATCATCCCAGGTTATAGTCAGAATAAGTTTGAAAAAGCACAAAATTGGTTTAGTATTACAAAATTTGCCACACAAAAACACACATTTGCAATATTTGTATACCTTCACGTGAAAGAATGAAAGTCTATATCATTTGACGCAAAAGTGTCTAAAGTACTAAGCTTCTTTTCACCAAAGGTGTTTCAATGCTCTTTAAGCCGAATGGGCGATGGCCGTCTGTCTGATTGGGGGGTTGTTGGGCATGATAACTGCTGTACAAATTGATGAAACTTCATAACATTTGACACAGCATAATATTTTGCAAGATCAAAGCTAGGGATAGCGAATAGATACCCTTTGCGGCACCTCTCAAATAAATTGACCGATTTGCTGTTTTCTATTGGTTCATAATGATTGTCAGAATTTGAAAACAAATCTACAGTTTACTCAGTCCTCTTCTGGCACCTAAAAATTACCGATTGAATACATATCCAGGGTGGCCAAAATACTAGCCGCCTAGAACACACAAACAAGTTGTGAACGGTTTTCTTTATTTTTCAACATAATTTGTAATTTTAGCTCAATACATTTTTTTCATTTTGTACCCTGTTTATAGTAAGAACAATTTGCAAATCTTTTACCACCGAGTCATTTTTTGAAGTTTGTAAATAGAAAATAATCCAAGGAAGCTTAATCTGGTTAATAAGGTGCTTGATGAGGCAATTCCAACTTAATTCATCACCAAATGAGGCATTTTTCCCATAATTTCATCATCTGGACGCTGCAATAAATTAGCATAATATTCGTCGCTAATGGTTTTCCCTTTCTGAAGGTAATCAATACAAATAATACCATGCGCATCCCAAAAATCATCAAAAAAAAAACTTCATCTGTAGATGGAACCGTCTTCGCCTTCTTAGGACACAATTCTCCCATTCCAGTCCATTGATTAGACTGTTTCAACTTATGTCACATCCATATTTATAATAAATCGACACAAAAATTCGACTTTCGCCAAACTAATCAAACTCTACTGAAATATCTTCACGACACTGTTGTTGCTCTATCGAAAGCAAGCGCGGCACCCATCTTGCGCACAGCTTTCTCATTTTCCAATAGCCAATACCACGATGATCATTCAATACCACCTTGAAGATTTTATTAACCGTGTCTGGCGTGGACACCTCAAATGGTCAACCACCAGACTGTTCGTCTCTGCAGCTCGTACGGTCTCGTTTAAACTGTACTACATAATATTTTACAGTCGTAAACGAAAGAGGAGATTCCCGCAGAGTAGAGAGACGCAGAGAGAAGTAGAGAGACTGAGACTTTTCAAATGGAAATATTGAATGATATAACGGTGAGCAATTCTGTTCATGTATAGAAATTCACTGACATCGTTTACTTTTAATGGTTCAAATAAAAATACTGAAAAACGTGGCACTTTTTTTAACTTAAAACATATGTTTAATGAGGTTGCCACTTTCCACTAAAATATTTTTTTCAAACTACTGGCACCATCTATGTGTCAGTTCTGCTAATTCGAGTCGAGATACCAACTTGAGTTTCCTCAGATAGGATATGGTCGAAGTAAAATGAAGAACAGAGTACCAGGATAAGATATCAGCAAATAGCAAGATAAGTTATCAATTGGCATTCCTCAGGCAGGATACCCTGGAACGAGTGTTTGCTACTGTCTGGGTACTGGTTTCTTCAGGCAATGCTTCCCCGAATAAGTACAGGGAGAAGGACTAGTCGTCTGGATACTGTCCCAAAATTGTCTCTAGCAGAATATTCGTGATTGAAAATAGCAGGACTAATAGTGGAGTGCTTGTACCCAAATGATAACATAGATTTTGCATGCAAACAAGATGCGAGGAGGGCGAAAAGGCATAATGCAAATCTTAAGGAAATTAGAACCAATCTATTCCGAAATATTTGGAAACAGCGAAAATACACTAATGGCGTTCTACTACACTCTATAATTTACGTAATAGTTACATCAGAGTTAGATCCCGAAAATGCCAAATGGTCACACAATTACTCCATTCATCCTATATTTCGTACGAGACGTTGTATAAATGCAAACAGCAGTTCGGGCTGCTGTATGTTATTTATCGATGAGCAGTATCGTATTTATCAGAATTGGAGTGATTTTGTCAATCACAATGAATTACCAATTGGCACCATGGTAGCGCCGGCCAATGGGTGTTATTCTATGAATTGTAACGAAGAGGTACAATTGGAGTACTCACGAACACCAGCTTATTATAAGCAATCTTTGCAAAAGGTAGATAAGTTGGTGTCTGCACTATCGGTGGTTGCTCAGGCAACGAATTTGCTTCGTCCGACTTGTTCGATTTTGGCCATTTCGACGAAAGCATATGGAACGATAAGGGATTATCAACAAATGGCAGATAAAGTTCAACATGGAACAGCTTCGAGAACTTCTGCTAATTTGAAATTAAGCGAAAACGTCATTAGTTTAGCGTCATCGGTTGCAACTTTGGGTGCCTATATGATTGTTTCAAGTGGGGGAACTATTTCATTTACTGCAAATACAGGGTTGCCCATATTCGACGGACCCATGTTTTTAAAAAAAAAAATCAAAGAAAAAAATAAAAATTTGGCGGTTGGCAATCTTATTCATTTAATTTGTTCCAAGTAGATTTGTTTACATCAATTTTTGAACATGATATCTCTCAAATGGCCGCCTCTGGCGTTGATGGCGTATTGTGCCCTTTTTGCAGCATTTTCCATCGTTTTCGCCAACATTTCGGCCGGAATAGCGGCTATTTCTTCACGAATGTTGTCCTTGAGCTCTTCTACGGTCCTTGGCTTGTTAACGTAAACCTTTGACTTCAAATGTCCCCACAAGAAGAAGTCAGCGGGTGTCAAATCGGGCGAACGCGGTGGCCAGTCCAAATCACCACTTTTCGACATCAAACGGCCCGGAAACAAATTCTTCAGAAAATCGATTGTTATGCGACTTGTGTGCGGTGGAGCGCCGTCTTGTTGAAACCAGAACTGCCTCATACGCTTTCGACGAATAATTGGCATCACAAAATTGGTCATCATGTCGCGATAACGCTCCTGGTTGATGGTAACAGCATGACCATTTTCGTTTTGGAAGAAAAACGGCCCAATGACCGTTTTCGCACTAACGCCGCACCAAACTGTGACTTTTTCGTCATGAAGAGGCAATTCTTGAATCTCCTGAGGATTTTCAGTGGCGTAAATACGGCAATTTTGCTTATTTACGGTCCCATTCAATGTGAAATGGGCTTCATCGGACATGATAATTTTGTTCCAAAATTGCTCGTCATCATCGGCCATTTCGATGACTCGTTGGGCCCATTCCAATCGACGAGACTTGTCCGCAGGCAACAATCTTTGCGTCAATTGAATTTTGTACGGGAACAAATGCAAATCAACGCGAATAATCCGTTGTAAAGTGGACCGAGCCATGCCCAACTGCTGAGAACGGCGTTTTTGGGATGTTCTTGGGGACCTCTCAACACTGGCTCGTACGGCAGCGATATTCTCGGCCGATCGCCTTGGTCGACTTTTATTTGGCCTCTTTAGAAAGAGCCTCACCAGTCGAAATTTTTTCGTGTAAACGCTTAATGGTGTTCTTAGAAGGCGCACTTCAGCACGTTGAGTTTTCACAATTGACTTCTTCTGTTGAATGTAAATTTCAACTATTTCAGAGCGCTCGCGTGGCGTGTATTGTTCCATGGTAAAAATCTGCTTGGACTGACGCTTCAAACGCGGTATGTCATTAAGCGATCTGACATCTCTGTCAAAAGTTATGGCGTTGCCAGATGGGTCCGTCGAATATGGGCAACCCTGTATGTCAATTCAAGCATTAAACAGTGCTGCAGTTATAATAAACTGTACGAAGCTGATATCCACTATATATGACATATTCACAAGATATTTTATGGATGACGAAGAACTTGATATTGGAGATCTTGTAAAATTTGGATCTTCTTTGTTGTTATTAACCAATTCCATCAATAACATAGCTATAACTTCTCAATTAGGCAAAATTGATGGCAACAAATTGCGGAATTGGGTGAAAACCAAAATTAAAGCAGGTCTTTCTCAAATGGCGGAAGAAGCGGTGAGGTTTGTTGATGAAAATGGCGTCAGCTTTGATCTGTTACGTCTAGTCAAGAATATCCTTTCTAACATGCATACCGTCTACAAGAGACTCACACATACCGGGTTTCTAACAACCATTATGTCGCTCGGCGTTGCTGCTTTGGAGGTAGCACCGGGCATTTCTATGCAGATAAAGGACAAGGAGATTATACAACTGGATTTTTCAGAGTTAACCAAATTCTTTGGCTCGAAATTTGTGGAAAAGATAGCTAGCGAATTCACACAATCTAATCGATATTCTCAATACGATGGGCTTATATTTTTCAGAAGCAGCTGTTCAATTGATACTACACGAAACGCGTAATTTATCGACACACTGGAGGAGGTGATCGATAATCAACAGCCGATATTTATTTCAACGGAAATGATTATGTTCAAGATGTTTACATATATGGTAAAAAATTACAATGATTTTACATATGAATACTTAGACAAGATGAGATATCACCTTATGGAGGCCGTCACAAAATACTTTCAATCTTTCAGTCCGAAACCATCAAAAAATGATAAGAATGTTAAACGTAGTTGTGACGTTTGTGGTGGTTATTTTTATTTAAGTAATATAAGTTAGCTTTAATACATAGAGGAGGAAGATAAGTGATTGTCCTGTGGTTGTCATTGGTTATTTCTTTATTGTGAAGTGATTTTCTTAAATTTAAGTAATTTTTTAATTGTTTACAGCTTTATTGTCCATGTGCTTCAAATATATTTAAGTGAAGATAAAATAAAAAAAAAAAAAAAAAAAAAATACGGGATGAAGTACAGGAATTTCTGCTGAACCATTTACTGCCACATAATCAATCTGGATTCCCTCAGTTAGGGTATCTACAAATGGATACAGTATGACTGAAGATTATTTGAAATAGGATAGGCCGATGTTGAAATGGAATGAAACAAGTTTTTTATTTGAAACGCCTATAGACGAGTGTGCCTGAGTGGTATATAAGTTCGTTCAGATGTTCCCTACAGCTTCGCATTATGGCACGAGTCTGAGATATGTAATTTTCAATGATTCTGACTTATAGACCCGGTAGAATTTAAGTGATAGCATATTGACATAGACCTGCGACTGTAAAAAATCTCCCATGAAAAAGTCTATTGAGGTCAAATCGTACGTAATTGGCTAATTTATGACACCTCAGCAAGGGGTAATTGCACCTTAAAATCGCTTATACAGTATGTCCTTTGTAGCTTCTTCAATGACATTATCGGCCCAAAATATGAAGCAAATACAAATAATATTTTCAGGATTCATTGCTGCCGGGAGAATTTCGTGTGATTTGGCATCGTCTCATTTTGCGTTAATATACTGGTTTATCCAAAAATCTAAACATTATTTTTCGTTCAAAATAATTCCTAGTCTCGACGCAAAATTCGACAAATTGAAATTAGCGAAAATCTGGATTCTTGTGAACGGTGAAGAATCTCTTGTCCACTTTTATGGACAGAAGTCCACGAGGGTTTTACGTGAATCTCGCCGTGAAGGCCTTACCCACGGTGTGCGACACACTGGGCATATTACAATGCGATTGCCAACGCCCCCCTGGGATAGCCAAGTAAACTTGGATTATCTAGGAAAAGGGGCTGACAATTTTGGTACTACCGCAATTGTCAGCCCTTTTTTCGCAGCCAGAAGATATGAAATTGATTATGCTAGTATGGAACATAATCCCCATTGGCGCAGGTGAGGCCTATCTTACCATCTCTGCTACTCTATGGGTCTGTAGCACCCGGTTGCAATGCAACTCCACATTCGAGCACAAAGTCTCTACCACCAATTTAAGTATCAACCACAATCCGCGTGATGCTCCCACGAGGGGTCCTACACTAGATTATCAGGCGGGAACTCAGTCCCGGGGGTTACTGATCCCCACGCTACCGGCCAAACGCACCGGTTGGAGTTGCATAGCAAATCAAAAAAGCTGAGTTACTAACAAATTGTGATTTACACGCCATACCTCACGGGTTTCGTTGCCACAGGGCGAAGATTCTGGACATTGACTGAACATTTTTACATACCTGCAAGCACGGAGACCTCAGGCAGACGGAACGGTCGATACTACAATGTAAGGATGCAGTACCCTCATCGGTGGGAGACCTTTCAGCTTTCTCCTCGTCCTTTCTGGCATTCCTTTAATGTATTTGTGTTGGATGTTTATTTACTGAACCAGTCCTCTTGAGTTTGGCCACCAAACATTGGAGAGTCGCATTTGCGTAGAAATGGATGCAAGACGCACAATGTTTTCACTACTATATCAGGATATCTGTGGGAATAAATAACAGGATAACAGTTACTATAGTTCCTCTTACTGTCAATTACTGCATTGGATTGCCGCAAGCAGAGGAACACCCTGATAATAGCAGGACTAGATATCGTCTGAGTACTGCTTCTAGCAGGCAGGATGAGTGCAGTTGGATAACTTCCGGTCGAAGTACTGTAGTTTCTACAATAACAATTTCCGTCTATTTAAAAATGTGGATTCCTTCAAACAGGAGGGCACTGATTTTCTGACCGGCCGTCCCCGAATGCGTACCAAAAGGTTACTTTCATCTGAATACTTATAACCGTAGTTGTTCTGAATTAATACAGCTGGAAAACTACAAAATCAAACGCAAATATAAATAAACTAAGACCATGACAACTACGATAACTAAGACCACGACAAACTATAATGAGTTGGAGTTGGCGAATAGACAAAAACCGATTCATAGATTGTGCGTTCATTACGCCGTTCTGGCTCTCTTTCGAATCGTGCTGCTGCTGATTATATTACGGTGTTTTGTTGTCAGATGGCGCTGGGAACTCAACTATGAAGTTAAACAAATTAGCTGGATAAATTTAATGAAGTTTTAAGGCATTATGTGGACGCAAATGAGTTATGTGATTTCTGTGCTCAAAAAGGATAAGAACGAGGCATCCACATATTTGGGCACTAACATACATCGTCCACGGTACTATGGATCTCAATTCTATCTCTGAATTTTGTGTCACGTTCTTGCATTTATTCTATCTCTAAGGTAGTGTCCTTTGGTACTACTTGTCATGTTTTTTAACATTTGCCATTTGCTTTTCTTCTATTGTTCTACACCATTTAATATCGTAGAATATGAACAATAAAAACTAGACTTAAATCATCTTTTTGCATCTATTTCCGTGAGAGAATGTTGGTGTACACATCGACCACAATGTGTGCTCATATGTGCGATGTCCCTTCATTTCCCCCGAAGGTGAGTGCATTGCAACGAACTTACATCTATTGTATAAAATATCCTTGACATTACATTTATAACTATTTGCATTTTTGCCACTGTAAAGTTAAGAGATGCCATCTGCATAGCATAAAACTAAGAACACTGATCCAATGTAGGAATCGAAGAGTTGTATTCAAAATCCACCATTAGACGTAAAAGTTTTTACCGATATTGTCTGCACTTGCAGTATTAATATTGAGTAAAACAAAATTGATTATTTTAAGTAAATATTAGCCAAAATTAAAAAAATGGATGGCTTTGATTTTCGTTGTTTTATTTTATTTACCTCAATATCTATTATCAACAGGGATATTTCTATAAAAATCTGCATTTAATTATACCATAAGACACGAATGCGGTCCTGACGTATAGATGATGGCAAAAGTTTAATTAAAATTATTTTGGTGAAAAATGGCAACCTTATAAAACATATATTTTAAGTTTCAATACGTCACGTTGTTTAGTATTTTTATTTTACCCATTAAAATTAAAATTAAAATTAAATTTGTAAACATGAAAAAAATTTCTCACCGTTATGTAATTAAAATTTTCCATTTGAAATGTCTCAGTTCAAGCAATATTAAAGCAGAGCTAGATTCTACTCTGGGGGAGTTTGCTTCTTTAATTTACGAAATATTGTGTAGCTGAGTTTAAACGAGGCCGTACGAGCTACCAAGACGAACACCGTAGTTGTCGGCCGATTAAGGATTGAGAGAACACAAAGCATTATTATGCTTTCATTTCCTTCGGTGCTGGTAACTCTGCTGAAGGCTTACCTATTTCTTTCTCGACTTACCCAGCCATTGCCATTGTGGTTGCTGACATTGTACTTTTAAAAATCTCGGTGATATTTTATGATTATTTCATATGTTAAAATATATACCCATATATTTTTCGTACATGTTGGAAGGATTTAAAAACAAAAACAAGCTCAGCGACACTACAACCTATATATACCCAAGAACACATACACACTCTAACGCTCACACGTACACGCCATACATTCCCATAGGACTTACAAGCGATTGTAATGCAAGTTATGGTATAAATGTTGTTGCTAATGTGTGTTAGAATGTAATGTACGTGTAGCCATGTGTACATGTGTAAGTTTGTCGGTGAATGTCAAAATGTTAAGGTGAATTAAAGTTAAATAAACATAAATATTTTAAGATATTTGTGTAATGTCCTTTAAAATATTGTTACGGGAATTTAAAGGTTAAAGAAACAAGAGAGGGGCGCCGCAATAGTAAAAGACTACACATTCAGGCCTACATATATACGTTAAACCAGCTGCCAACAGCCGAGTTATCAAACAGCAACATTGGC
>JAHXMU010000525.1:707911-725401 GCA_019455685.1 Philornis downsi | reverse complement strand
TTTTATAAATGAATTCGTTAATTTTAGTTAAATTTTGAATATTGTTTCTGTTTTTTAAAGAATAATTAAATTGTTATAATAAAAAAACTATACCAAAAAACTTAACACAAAATTAGATCATTTTTTATCACAAGGTAAACCGACCCGCATTGCAGTCCGCTTTTTTGAGACGAAATGATTCCGTTACGGATCCGTTTTATTAAAAAATGCTGATCCATAACGGATCCGTTTTATTAAAAAATACTGATCCGTAACGGATCAGTATATCAAGTCCGTAACGGGTCCGTAACTGATCCAAAAAACGGATAAAAAATACGTTTTCGAATCCGTTTTTTTGGGGCGAATTTCTCCCGCAAACGGATCCGTAACGGATCCGTAACGGATTCCGATACGGATAGAAAGTACGAAGAAACGGATCCGTTACGTATCCGTAACGGATCCGTTGTGCACACTGGGGTCTTACTATTTGAAGTTTAGAACATCTGTTGTGAATGTCGCGAAACTTTTGAGACTGTGTGATAGTTACTGATATGTGATGGTTACTGATTACACCAATGTGTTTGCTGAGATTAAACAGAATATTCTTCCGAATCTATTGTAGAGCTCTAGTCTTTTTCGTGTTAGATGACAAATTGTTAAAGTTTAGGATTGTTAGGCGCCTACCTCGTTCAGCCAAAAACGAATCTCTGCTCATGATTTGCAAATACGTTATTGCAAGGTGGCACAGTAAGGATAACAAAAAATGCTAGACATATAAAAATCCTGCTGCCATTTCATATTCCATAATTTTCAATTTAAGAACTTAAGGCCCGTTGATTTTGTGCCAATTACCAATACCCAAGAAAATGGTTTACTTACCATGCGTTATCTATTTCCCCCATTGCTTTTACTACCCAATGAACGTAGTTTTTTCGTAAGAGACTTTTCACACTTACCCATCTCCATCCAATATTACAGCTTAATTTTCAATTTGCTCTAAGACTTTTCTCATTTACAAGAGATTTTATGTAACATTAAACCCCACTCTATTGCTAAGTTCCCATGATTTGGCTGCCTTTAGTCAAGTACACCACGACTCCACCTCTTAATGAAAAACTGCCACCTCCAACAGTTAAACATTTTTAGTGTAATTACTTTGGAGTAGTAAAAAACCCCCAGAATCAACAGCGCGGCAGCAGTAGGAGTTTCACTTACACTATCAGTAATATCAGCCATCCGTGGTGGCTGCTTTAACCAACTAAGTAAACATTAAATTCGAATTAGAATTAAAGGAACAGCAACAAGTAATAAAAGGACACGCATACAGCCACACAAACACACCAAAGAGATAATGATGGTGATGATAAGAGGTGTATAGAAAAAAAAGGGTTGCCGTGTCGGAGAATGTTAAAGGAACAAAGGAAAGAGAATTGTGGCGGAGCGTAAAAGGGGAATGGGAAAGATAAATGGGCAAAAGGCAAATGTCAAGAACACTGAAAGAGTGACAGCAGGCTCACGTTGCGGAGATATGTTGTCAAAAAGCCAACGACCAAATAATTTTTGCAATAATGAAATCGGAACATGAAAGGAAATACCACTTTGTTTCAAGAGGATTTGTGGAAAACCTGGATGTATTGTAATAAGTTTTGCATATTGAAAAGTTTAAAAGTTAGTTTTTCCCATATCAACCGCTGTTTGACCATTTCAATTTTGTTATATATCCAAAATGGATAAACTCTTGCTTCTTATGAGAATTTCGAAACTAAGCGATCACATTTTCGTTTCTAAATTATGAAGTAAATTAATTTGGAATTTGGAAGTTTTAGGATAACCTATTGGTATTGAACTTTCTGCCAAAAAATTGCCGGGAATTGGATAATAGAACTCAAAATATTTATAACCTATTCCATTGTATTGTATCGACTTCAAGGTAGACCATATTCCAAAATAATGCATTTATGCCGTTTTCCGCAAAAGATTTTAGTTCTTGCTGTAAAATTTTTTTTTTATACTCCATCACCTGAAAACCGGTGCCTCGAAGTGGTAAGCTGAGTTTTGGAAACAGAAGAAAGTCAGCTGGTGTCATATCAGCTAATATTTGTTAAGTTTATGGCCAAAAGTTCGTTCACAATGATAGCTTTGCCATGGCACAAAATCCATTAGTTTTCTTTCTGCAAATCGATAATTTGTCGACGAGTGTGCTCTCTCAAATGCTATATAAAATGCCCAGATAATATTCTTTGCTTACCATCTGGCCTTCTGGCGAAAGTTCCGATTGCATAACATGGCGATTAATTAAAGAAAACAATTAATATTACCCTGACTTTTGATCGATTTTGGCGTAATTTTTATGGTATGGCTCAGTTGGAAAGGCGTCAATCAAAAGCTCATTGGTTGATTTTCATGTCACCCAATATTTCATCAAGAGTTATAACGTGAAATTGACTCGTTCTAGCATTCCTTTATGCGACTTTTACGCGACTGACTTCTTGAAGAAAATGAAGATTGTTCGGAACTAGTTAAGTGACAGCGCCTTTTATATCGAAGCAAATGTAAAACGGTACGAATTGATACGTGAGATACAGAGTGTTCAACGGCTATTTCTCTAAAATTTGAAGAACGATTTTCTATCACCATTTCCTTTACTTTATCGATGCAATACAAAATTAGGGATAAATTCTACGTTCAGTATTTTCAGTCATTTTAAAAATCGCAAACCACACTTTAAGATGAAATGATAAGTTGCGCTCAGACTTTGCATCAGCATAAAGGAAAGTTGTGCCAACTCAGCGACAGAAGAAGTTTTGACAATCTCATCAAACAGTCATTTAAAATATCGACGGAATGGATTGTTCGAACGTAATAGTTACGTGCATGAACTGGTTATCTTATTCGATACAGAAAGTGATTATAGTGATTTTAGACGACAAAAATCCGGACATGATTAAAATAGCAGTTTGGCTCCCTAAAGTAGTTGGTAGCATGCAGTACGATACTTCAAAAAGAGTGTCAATTCCCCATTCGGGTGTCGCTCTATACATATATATTATTGATTATTAGGATATGAATGTTGTAGCCCACATTTGGGTCGTCGGCGTTGGATACTTATTAGCAAAAAGCTACCTAATGCAAGCGGCGCTTAGAGACCTCCTAAATACTACATTGATTAATTTCTGCCTTAGGTTACAATCAATCTTCTGCCATAGTAAGAATGAACTATATGACAGCTTTTGATTACGTGAATTCTATATTTTGACTCATTGGAAGATACCTAATCTTTACAAGGCTTATGGAATGTTTGACTGGTCGGAGTCTTCGTCAATACATCGAGGTGGTCACCTTTCCAAGGAAGAAAGGTTATTGTATTGAGGATAGGATTGATGATCATATGTACGACAGGCGCGTGTGCTATTCCAAATTCGAAGTGTAGAAACTCCGTTCCGAAGCGGGACACAAACTTACTTACTTAGACGGCAACTACTGTGTTATCCATTTAGTGGTTTCAAACCCGCCGGTCTGGCTGACAGCCTTAGCTGTTAAGTACTTGTCATATGAAGTAATATTTAGTTCAATGAAAGGTTTGCCATTTACGAAAATGGATCGCTTAACAACTGAAGAAAGCGTAAAAACAGTTAAAACTTACTACAAAAGCGCTGATCTCAAAGGTGGGCAGTATTCGTGCATTGTGGGATGATTATGGTCGCCACAATCGACCTACTGTGCAAGGAACTGGCAAGATTATAAAGAAATTTGAAGAGACTGAAAGCGTTACGGATGTGGTCGGGTCTGTGCATCATCACAATGTACTCACTGCCAAGAATATCGCATCAGTTAGTGAAAGTGTGGAGGGTAATTCGAATGGTAATTCAGAGCGCTATGGCCGTATGATAATCGAATTTTTTCGACCTGAAATTAAAGATTATTAACTGGACTATATGTGGTTTCAACAAGGCGGTGTCACGAGCCACACAACACGACCAATTTTGGCTTTATTGCATGAGAAGTTTCCATAAGGTGTAATTTCATGTTTTGGCAACGTCAATTGGCCGCCAAGATCATGCGATTAGACGCCGTTGGAGTTTTTTGTACTAATGGTGGAGCATTTATAAACCAACATTCGTCAAGTTATCGCCTTGATACCGCACTTAATGTGCAAAAAAGTAGTCGAAAACTATCTTAAAAGGATCCACTGCTGAAGCCAATGTAGAGGCGGTCATTTAAATGACATTGTATTTCTTTCATAATGGCAAGTTCCATGCATTATAATGAAATAAAAGTTTCATCGAAATCATAGCTTCATGTGTGTTTTATTCAACTGTATGTTTGAAATCGAAAAATGGATAACCCGGTACAATGGACATTCTTACCTATTAAAACAGTAATGCCGAACACTTCGGTATTATCCACTACTTTAATTTGTCACATAAAGTTTTGACTTTATCTCCAAAGCCTGGTATTTTCAATGTATTTTCCGATTCGCCGTCGAAGAAGTTTTGCACTGGAACGTTTTGGTTTATTCGCACTATATTACGTAGGGTACGGCACATCATCTCCAACTCAGAGGCAGGTTACACCTAAGAAAGAAAATTGTTCAGAATATCCTGGAGACTTCCTGTCATAATCAGATTTGGCATAATCAGTGACAGATTTATGATTCGGTTATGGAAGGCAGAAATCTAACTTAAAGAGTTTGAAAAATCTTAGTTTTTACCGAATCAAAATTCAATTGTATTAGCTGGGAACGTCCACTATGAAGGCTAAGAGTATTAGCCTCACGTCTTGTGTGCTTACATGTATTCAATTGTTAGATTCCTTAACGAGGTTTTACTGCTTAAAGGCGATTTCAAAAGTTTGTGAGACTTTTACAAGGCTTGCTGAATACTCCACTACTCGGAGTCTTCGTCAGACAAACCGAGTTGACAGCCGTTGAAAGAAACATTTGATGGATATATCGCTGCTCGAAACTACAGTCAGAAGCATTATAATCGTGTATTGTAATGCCGATTAGCTTTAGAAACTAAAGACCTAAATTTTGGAAGTTGGAAAGTTGATACAAAAGCTCTTCGCTTCGTCTATTGAAATTGAGAATATCATCTATGGGAACTAAGAATATAAGCTATGGAAGCTGAGAACTTTAACTATGAAATCTTAGTCGGCTTTGCAAGCCAATAATCTAAATAAAGGAAGCCAAGTTGCTGAGCTTTGGCACTACAAATGCCAGTATAGGGAGGTGGGAAAGTCATCTGTAGAACCAGAGAAGAAAAGTAATGGAAGACCTTAAAAGCTGCGAACCTCAGCAATGGAATTTAAAAGCCTAAGTTATGAGAGCTTAAAACATCAGTTTAAGTACCGCAAAACCTGGTGGTGAGAATGGGAACGTCAGCTGTGGAAGCTAAGCAACTAAATTTGAATGCGATTGTGTGGGAATTGTGAATCTAACTAATAAAAACAGAGAAGCTAATTTACAAATGCTTGTGACCTCAGCTTTCGTACTGCAAAACATTGTATTGGTAGATGAAGATGCCAGCACCGCAGAACTCAGTAATGGTAGATGGCAACGTCTGTTATAGAAATTGAAGATTTCGATTGGGAGGACTAATAATAATCGAATAATACCCCATGATATGGAAATTTCGAACCTCCGTTTCAATACTGCACAATCAGGTAATGGTAGTTGCGAATGTCAGCTTTGAAAACAAAGAATATAAGTTCTGAAATCGGAGAATTTCGAAAACTTAAGCTGCGTAGCCTAAGAACCAGTGAAAACTTAAAACCTTTTCTCCAGTAAACTTATGATATGGAAGCTGAGAGTCTTAACTATGAAAGCTAAAAAAAACCTCTAATATGGAATTTAACAACCTAAGTTGAGCAGGGTCAGAACCTCAGCTTTGTTACTGCAAAACTAGGTAATGGTGGCCGGAAAAGTCAGCATTTCAAGCCGAGAAACACACTTGTTGGAGTTAAGAATCTTAGCTATCCTCAGTATCCCAATAATCCTATCTAGAAGTTATGAATTTCAGCTCTAAGAACTAAGATATAGAAGCTTCATCTTAACTATTGAAATTCTCTGCCGTAGTTGCTTGAAATGGTTCATATCTAACGTTAGAGAATATGTTGCGAAAGATGCAAATCTCATGTTAGCAGCCAAGTAGCCAAGTTCAACTAAGATAGCTGGAAATGTCAGCAAAGAGAATATTGGATTTAAGAATCTCAGCTGCTGATCATATTATAATTTATAGAAACTGTTAATCTTTTCTTTAGAATCTAAGAACTTAAGAGGTACAAACATGGCACCTCGCTAAGCAGCAGAAAAACGCTACTGCGCTTGCTGGGAATGCCAGCTATGGAACGTAGGAATGCAACAGAAGCTAAAAATTTCAGAACAGTAGCTACATAATTAGGCTATGATAGTTGGAAATTCCAGCCAAGCGATTGTGGAAATTAAAAATTTTAGCTGTTAAGCATAAGAATATAACTTGTAGAAATTAAAGGTCTTGACTTAAGAAGCTAAGGACTTAAACTGTAGAAGCGGAAAACAACGCATTAGCATTTGGAAAAATTAGCTGTGATTGATGGGGATATAAGCTATAGAAGACAAGAACCTTAGCTTCGGCAGTCGAAAAATTCAAACTCAATTATGGCAACTGTCAGTAGGAATCTCAGTTGTGAAAGATGAAAACCTTGTTTACTAAATAGCAAAACTCATTAGTGGTAGCTGGGAATATCAGAAATTGAACTTTAGTAGCTAAGGCATTGGATAACTTAAGCTACGAAGCTACGAAACTCAGCTATGACAGCTGGACGTGTCAATAATTAAGGACAAAGAAACGACAGACTTTATGAAATCCGATCAGACGTCAAACGTTAAATAGCCAACTGGAACGACAGGGGTGCCAAACGATAAATCCTATTAGTTCATAATTGTGATAAGTATTGAAATATGTTCATCAGACAGCATAACCCCATCAATCTTGTAAATGTCTTAATTAAAAACTTTATTAACATATAAAGTAATAACGAACAAAGGATTCCCCGAACAAACTTTATTGAGATTGCTTTACGCTTTTTATCACTTACTTTTCAAATTGTCCAGCAAGTCAAAAGTCATGCATTCAAGTCTATTTCATAACTCAGATATGTTTGATGATGCTTGAACTTTTTTGTTTTGTCTTCAATGGTGGCATAAAAATTCCATGCAGTATTTTCTCTAACGATTGTAAATTACGGTACAGAAGACAAATGTTTAATCTTTCGAAGGACAATTCACAATTTTCAAGGGCTTTATAATTTTGTTCTAATTGATGTGTGTGTACTTAAATTTGCTTATTACATCTGCTCATTTAGAAGTTTGCCTCGAGGGTTTGTCTTAATGTGAATTTAGCCTTTTAACCTTTCTTGGGACAACTTTGGTCTAATTGAATTAAGTTTCTTTATAAAATGTCATAATCAAATGCAAAATGAATATTTATAGAGGAAAAAAGGAAGAAGGAGAGAGAGAGAGAGAGAAAGTAAGAAAGAGATAAAGAGAGAGAGAGAGAGAGAGAGAGTGAGTCTGATTATAACATCAGTATAATTGTTAACTCATAGACCAAGTATAAAAGTTTATCCATTTAGTGGTTTGAAAACCGCCGGTCTGGCAAGGCTGTCAGCAGTCAAATCGTTTAACAACAGAAGAACTCGTAATATTAGTTAAAACTTAATACAAAGTAGTTATAGTTGTCGCAATCGGCCTGCAATGTGCGCATTGCCTAAAATGTATTTCAATTTCAATATTTCAATTCAATTTATAATTAACTTTTTTCGGCCAGCAATTAAAGATTATGCACTGGACTATATGTGACTTCAACAAGGACGAACGATTTTGACTTTATTTCATGAGAAGTTTCCAGAATGCGTAATTTCACGTATTGGCGATGTCGATTGGCCACCAAGATCATATGATTTGACGCCGACAGACTTTTTATTGGGGGGATGAGTCAAAGACCCTGTTTACGTTAATAATTCTCAAACATTGGAACATTTGAAAACCCACATTCGTCAAGTTGTTGCCGAGATAACGTCCGAAACGCTTAACGTCTAACGAGCATTTCAACTCTTGTGTGTAACATAAAAACATAACATAACATAATTGAGGTCCATTTTTTTACAAGAAGCCATACCTAAATGCAAAATATATATTCATCCAAAGTTAATTGCTCAGGCAGAGAGTGAGTCCTGTTATAGCATCAGAATAATTGTTATCCAGGTATGTCGTGGATTTGTCATCGGATTTCTTATGAACATGAAATTTATGAATTTCCTAGTTTAGCTGTTTATCTGAGATATTAGGAGAAGAAAATGTATGAAAGTTAATATTGGCACTTTGTGTCTTAGTGTTCTAGTTGTGTTTTGACATACATACGAGTACAATATATGGTGATCTGAGATATTAGATTTAAAATATCTGATCAGTTTTAGTTGCCGAATTCAAAAAGTGGCAACTAGCCTACCACTTGCAACTTGTTATCCATATTATTGGTACTAAATGCGAATTTTCTAATTTTTGATACGTCTATTTCGGTGATCTGAATAGTTTTATTTCTTTTTCCGAATCTTCTTAAGCTTTTGAGATATGAAAATATAAAAACTAAATCTTAAAACGTTTTCTTTTTGTAGCTTTCACAGTTGTTGTGAAAAAGAATTCTGAATTCTAGAACTCACCTGTGAGAGCAGAGTAGAACATTTTCTACCCTGTTTTCTTTTACCCCAATTAGCTGAGTTGAACTTGGTTGACATGAGGTTTCATCAGGACGGTGCAACATGCCACACTGCTCGTGAAACAATGGATATGTTGAGGAATGAATCTGGAGGGCAGCTTATCTCTAGATTTGGCCCTGTGAGTTGGGTCTCAAGATCTTCCGATTTAGCGCCTCTTGATTGTTTCTTGTAGGGCTATGTCAAGTCGTTAGTCTATGTGCCCAAGCCGAACACTATTGAAGCCTTACAGAATGACATAACACGCGTTATTCGTGGAATTCAGGCGAAAAATTAGACCTTCCGAATGGACATTTTCAGACGGAGACGCATACATTTACATGAAATTATCTTTAAAAATGAAATGGCAAAGACCAATTTATCGATTTCAATAAAAAATGTTAAATATGATGCAAATTTGAGTGTTTTATTCAATTTAAAAAAAATACTATTTAAAAATCACCCTTTTGTAATGTCATTTAAATGGCCAGCTCTGGATTAGTTGCATCGGTGGATCTTTTTGAGGTAGTTTTCGACTATCTTTTTGCGCATTTCGGGCGATATCTCGGCGATAACTTGGCGAAAGTTGGTTTTCAAATACTTCCAAGTTTGGGGATTATCTGCGTGACAAAGTCCCACAAAAAACGCCTAACGGCGTCAAATCGCATGATCTTGGTGGCCAATTGATGTCGCCAAAACCATGAAATTACGTTTTCTAGAAACTTCGAATGCAATAAAGCCAAAATCGGTCGTGTTGTGTGGCTCGTGGCACCATCTTGTTGAAACCACATATCGCCCAGTTCATTATTTTCAATTGCTGGCCAAAAAAGTCGGCCACAATGCTCTGTATTAACGGTTGGACGTCATTTTCGGAAAATATGGCCAAATGACACCTCCAGACCACAATGCACTCCAAAGCAAATGCACTTTTTCCAGATACTGTGGCTTTTTCACAGTCATTTCTGGGTTCTCCGAGCACCGTGTGTGGCAATGTTGCTTGTTGACTTAACCACCGAGTGAGAAATGAGCTTTTGTTTTTTTTTTGTTTGGTTTTGTTCGGTTGAAAGCCCACGTTTGACTCTAAACGATGCAGATTTGTAAATGGCAAACCTTTCACTGAATAAATAACACTTTAGATGACAGGTATTTAACAGCTGATAGCCTTGCCAGACCGACGGTTTTCAAATCACTAAATGTATAACCCTCATTAATGAAAAAAGGTACAAAAATAAAGAAGAACACTGATTACTTTCTGACTGTTTTTGTTTTTAATTATTAAATTTTAGTTATATTAAAGATTTTGAAATTATTTCATATCCACAAAGCTCAAGATTATTAAAAAATATTGCCAATGCATAATTTTCGAGTATTGATTGCATAAATATAATTATCGTTTTTGTGTTCAAAATTCAAGAAGCCAAGCTATCCATAGTGATATATAGTTATGCTTAAATAACTGAATACGCTGTCAGTCGTTTCACACGTTTTTTCATGTGACGAAATATCTTTTTAATCAGTGAACTCCATCTGGGGCTATCTGGGATGATATATTACAAGTAGGCATCCCTGCAGGAACGCAACTTCCAAACCAGATCGCACTTGGTAGACATTAGCGTCATTTGCAATTTAGCACAGTCATAAAACGCACATGTAATATGAATTTACACCGAAGCATTGAAGTGGAAAAGTATCCTTAACCGCCGTCCCCATGCCCGCGGGAAGTTGAGTATGATTTACCGGCTGCCCTCTTAGGAAAACTATGCATCGTTGAGGTGCAAACATACGAGCAGCAGCTGCAACAATCATAAAAGAGTAAAAAGTTGTTTTTTTTTTTGCCAAGTGATAACTTTCAACAGAAGACCCCTCCACCTTCCTTCCCCTTTTTGTAGTGTTGCGTTTTATGCATCAAAGGACATGCAGGCAACCTCAAACTATGTCATCCTCTTGCGTTTACCAATTAACTGAAGGTTTCTCTTACAGCCACTCCAACGAACATTAAAATTGCATTTAATTTGTATATCGCCAAATGGAGCCACTGTAGCAGCAACATGTGACACCTACACACGCGCACGATGTTGGCAAGAAATGTTGCACGGCTTCATTGTTAGGCTTTACTGCTTGCACAGCCTTCTTGTCCGTAGTTGCAGCATTCAGCTGACACTGACACCATGTTTGTTCTAGAATGTGACACTGTTTTGGATTTGATTTTGATTGTGTGTCTTCCAACACTGGTGCATTCGTGGACTTCCAACGAAATTGGACTGTCTCTTGTTCCATTGTTTTTGTGTGTGTGGGTGTGTACTTTTGCGGAATTGCAGAACAAGTCAAGTGCCATTCATTGTCAACTCCAACTGGAATTCTTGTGTGTCACCGTACAAACATGTGAACATGCGATTATTTATCATTCCAATCTATGTCTTTGTTGAAGTTGGGAGCGATGGCTGGAGTGAGCCAAACTTTGCAGGATAACACCATATTTAGAGAGCTGTTGATTTTACTAATTGTTTCCAAACAAGTTAAAATTGTTTACAGAGAAATCTCGTAGAATTTGATGAGTTTAGTACCCACCCATCAACAGCCACTATGCCTATATTAGGAAGGAAGTGTGATGGTTCAAACGAATAACCAAGAAGTGCACCAAAGAAACAGGGACATAGTTGGAGACCTATTAAAGGTCCTCACTTACTACTTTTAAAATATTTTTTTTATAAAGGGTGGCGCATAAGTAACGTCAATGGCGATTATGTTGAATGCATTCTTGTGCATCATTTGGTTTTAACTCACGAACCAATTGCATCTTATGGGAAAAATTGTAACATATATAAAATTCTTTGCAAAGACCGCCTAGACATCTCTAACTACTGCGGAAGTCACCTGGTGGAAGTTTCGGGGTTTTCCTTAATACTTGCTTGCACTCGAGCAACTAGACATCTCTACTGAGAACGTCACCAAGTGGAAGTTTCGAGGTTTTCCTTAATACTTGCTGCTCTCGAGCAAAGATCACTTCATTTCGAACTGCCCGCAGTCTTCTGGCACGCGTAAGATCACAGACAGCCCCTTGTTGCCCAATACACTGAACCAATGGGTAAATTGTTGGAGCGCTAGGAGCATTTCGAATATGAAAGAAATTCCGTTACGATCTGAATAATCGAATGCTGACTTTCAAAGTAAAATTAAACAACTTTAGTTCTTTGTTCTGTGCTGAGCCTTTCCATCATAAATTTCCCAAGTATTATTTAGTTAATTCCGTAACGAAACGAAAAAAAGACTTCAAAAACAAATGTATTCACTGCTCAAATCTTAGCGTTACTTATGCGCTACCTAAGAAGGTCATCATTATTAGTTTGTTCACAGAAATGAAATTTCTTCAGATTTTTGTAGGAGTTACAAATAAAACAAATTCCCTTGAACTTCATGATAGAGATATGGGAAAGCTTTTCATATTCAGTAAATTTACACGCATTCTATTTTTACACTCACTCAACGGAACCTACAGTTTACAGACAACTCCGACCATCATAATTTGGGAAGCATTTACGAAACCTGTCGGTTACCCAACTAATCTGAGTGCTCGTCAGGCACAAGGAGGTGGCCGGTGCTCAAATTATGATAGGTGGCTGAATAAGTGGCATTGAACCCGCTATTAGGCAAACAGTAGCCATATGTACTAACTACTTAAACTGCAGAAGAAACTTATATAAAAGTAGATCATTTAGAAATATTGGTATTACATATTTTTAAAATATTGATTTTATATAAAAAGCTCTTCATTATTTGTTTGTTCACAGAAATTAAATTTCTTTCGATTTGTGCAAAAGTAAAAAAAAAAGAAATAAATAAATTCATTTTAATTCCACAAAGAAGAGCTTCCCATATTCAATAAATTTACACGCATTTAATTTTTACACTCACTCAACGGAACATGCAGTTTAGCGATAATTTCGAACATCATAGTTTGAGAAACATTTATAAGACTTGTAGGTTACCCGATTACTCGGAGTGCTCGCTAGGCACAAGAAGGTGACCAGTGCTCATATAATGATAGGTGGCTGTGTCCGGTATTAAACCCACGATCATGGAAACAGTAGCAATGTGTACTAACTGTTTAAACTGCAGAAGAAACTTATATAAAAGTAGATCATTCAGAAATATTCGTATTAAAAATTGTGGCACATGAAACATGCTACTGTCAACCGCCAATTTAAAGATGTTGAAGGAGTTTTTTTTAATCACAACTGCGCCCAAGACGTATATGTTTCTACAACATTTGATTCCAGCAAAATGGAGCAATTTCACTCATAACCAGACCAATCATGTCGGAGCTCCATTCCCAAACAAATTAATTTCTAGGAACTTTACTTTCTGCTGGCCTCCAGGCCACCGGACCTGACTGCACCAGACTTTTTTTATGAGGTTATGGCAAGTCAGAGGTGCACAGAACGAAGCCAAGGAATTTGACTGAATTGAAGCAGTCCATTAAAACAATAATTGAGGCGATCTAGTAGTGAATATTATCTATACGAGATGTGTGAAATAAGATGAATTTTTATTTTTCTGCAAAAATATTTATTTATTCATCAATTTCTATTTTATCTTCTACAAAGTAGTTCACCTCAGACATAATACAATTGTGTCAGCGTTTTTTTCCGCTCCTCGAAGCAGTTTTGATATGCACTTTTTGGTATGTCCTTGAGCTCCCTTAGCGATTCGATTTTTATTTTTTTTATCCTTCTTACCACGTTTCTATTCTTGGAATGGATTATGGACACACAATTTTCATGATTCCAGCTCCAGTTGTTTGATTTGGCCGATGTCAACTTCGTCACTTGAGTCCATTTTTCTCCCGTATCCACCAATTTTATCCCTTAAAAATACGAATTCTACCTTTTACCCCTAAGTACGAATTTCGGAAAATTACTCCTTACCACGTTTCTATTCTTGGAATGAATTATGGGCACACAATTTCATGATTCCAGCTCCTGCCGTTTGATTTTGCCTTTTTTATAGTGTCCTTACCGTGTGTTTGCTCTGGAAGGAGAATACGGCCAGTAATTTTCACCATTCCAGTTCTATCCCTATGAGCTAGGCGATGTAGCATATTTGACGCTTTTCAGCCTGTTTTTATCCCCAAAGGTACGAATTTTTAAAAGTCTCTTCTGGCGATACTGACATTAACATGATTCTAGTTATGACCGCTTGAGCTAGTCGATGGTATCCAATTTGTCCTTTTGATCCTGTTCTTAGCACTAAAATTATGCATTTTGGAAACCCTTTATCACGCCCCTACAATTTTATATATATAAATAATTTTTTTCGTGAAAACAGAGAATGTCACTCTTTTAATTGGATTAATGCTTTGTATGGGCAGTTTGTTTCAATCTGGACTATTTCTGCTATTTGCAAGACTTGTGGTCCTTCAGGCCGGGGAAATAGCAACTCGTCATCAATTAAGTGGGATGTAAGAAACTATTTTTTCCCCTTCATAACATATAGTTTCTCACTGGAAAATCTATTATATGCTTTAGTATTATTTAATAAACAAGTTTTTAATTAGACAATTTTTTTATAAATGTTTGTAAATTTTTAGTGGTTCATTCCCTTCCTTACATCTACCAGATAACACTTAATATTGCTTTATTAGTAAAATTAATACGGAAATTTTAGTCTGATAAATTGACTTCATAAATGTAGCCTCACTTAACGCCATTTTACGAACTGAAATATTTGTCAATACTTATGATCCATCAGAGTCATGCCAGGAGAAGCTTTGTAAATCATTAGGTTCTTATTGATCAATTTGTGTGGCCGGCAACTTAGGGAGCAAAGCAATGGAATCACTGTGAGTAAATTTAGGCAATATATATAGGAGGCTCCTGAAAGAGCGTAGCTGTCCGTCCGATTAAAATATTCTCAACTTAATGTTTTTTCTTTTTTTCAACGTTGGTCAGTGACTTACGAGTTTGTGTTTAAGCAGTGAGTTTAAAACATTAACGCGTGCAAGCTGAGTGAGAAGCTCTCCCATATCCCATTCATTAGATGTAAGTTAATGTGTCATGCTTATATCAAAGTAGAGACACATTTGTTTCCAACACTAAAAATTTGGTTCCAAAACAAGTCAAGAAAAGTTATTTCGAAATTAATTATGTGGGTTATCCATTTTTCGGTTTCAAAAGTAAAGTTAAATGAAACACACATAAAGCTATGATTTCGATGAAACATGTATTTCATTATAATGCTTGGACCTTACCATTATATGTATGTACAAAATATTAGGTGCGCAACTAAGTTCTCGCCATTTGCCAATAGATGGCACCAGCTGTAAGTTTTAGTCGATTCTGCCGTAAACTGAACGTCATGATCAAAGCCAAGGCATATAGTAAACATACCGCTTCGACACAATAGTGATTTTCTTTTGATCTCATATACATTTGGTTGTGTGAATATGTACGGTTTTGTATCAAATAATTGCCATATGCGAGAAGTATTGATTTTCTTCTTTCAATCGAATTTGATTTTCTTCTTCAAAACGTTGGTGGAGATGCTGCTTTAAGTGAAATAACGTGTCGAGATTGGTTTCGTCAATTTAAAGACGTTGATTTTAATGTCGACGACCGTTCCCGTGAAAGAAGACGAAAATCCTTCGAAGACACTGAATTGAAGACATTGAGTGATGGGGATCCATATCAAACGCAGGCAGAGCTATTAGGAGCTACCCGGCAAGGCATTTCCAGCGAACTTGGGTTCTTTATGAGATGAAGCCAAGGGGAGTTGAGCACCGTTTCTTCACCTGTGAACAACTGTTTTAGCGACAAAAAAAGAAGCATTTTCTTTATCGTATTGTAACGGGAAATGAAAAATGGATTCGTTACAACAATGCAAAGAAAAAAAGTCATGGGGGCTGCCCGGTAATGCTTACGTCGTCGCCTTGGCCGAATGTTCACGATGCGAAGGTAATGCTCTGTATTTGGTGGGACCAGGTCGGTGTTATTTATTACGAGCTGTTGAAACCAAGCGAAACCATCACTGGGGATCGGTATCGACTTCAATTGAAGCGATTGAGTCGAGCTCTGTGCGAGAAATGTGCGCACAGGCAGGAAAAAGTGATTTTTCAGCACGACAACGCTCGGCCTAACGTGGCCAAACCCGTTGAAACCAACCTGGAAACGCTGAAATGGGAAGTCTTATCCCATTTGACATATTCTCCAGACATTGTGCCGTCCGATTATCACTTCTTCCGTTCGATGGCACACGATCTGGATGACCATCAGTTCCACACATTTGACGACATCAAGGAATGGCTAAAATCGGGCGCTTACATCGTTGCGCGCATTTTACGAGAACTCTCGTTCATATATTGCTATTAGGCGACTATATTGTGCTGAATACGGACTACGGCGAATTAGTGAACCTCCGAGTGCTAATTTAATTAAAATATGGGTAAAGCATTTTGAAGAGACCGGTTCAACATTTAAACCACAAGCTAATGGTCGCCCAAGAACATCTAGGACCGAAGACAATGTTGAGAGAGTTATGGAGTCAGTACGAGGAAATCCACAAATGTCGACTCGCAAGAGATCGTCTGTCTTACAATTATCGCGACGAAGTTTGCAACGAATTTTAACATTGGATCTTAAACTGCATCCATATAAGCTGCAATTAACACAAGAATTCAAAGAGTCTGACTTCATAGCAAGGCTCGCATTTACTAATGAAATGCTTAATCGATTTTCCAAATTTGACAATATCCTTTTCTCTGACGAGGCTCATTTCCTTATGAATGGGTTCGTAAACCGTCAAAATTGTCGTTACTTGTCAAACACCAGAAACCATTGCACAGTCCTAAAGTGGCAGTATGGGCAGCAATCTTTGGCAGAGGAATAATTGGTCTTTTTTCCTTCGAAAATGCGCGGAGCCAAAACGTCACGGTTAATACAGAACGCTATGTTGAGATGTTGGACGGATTTTTGGCTCCAGAAATTGAAAGTTCAAGAATAGTGAATTCCAGAACTTGGTTCCAACAAGATGGAGCTACCTGTCACACATCAAATGACTCCATGGCGGTGGTGAAGCAGATGTTCCCTGGCAGACTGATTTCGAAAAGAGGTGATACCCCATGGCCCCCACGTAGTCCAAACTTGACGCCTCTTGACTTTTTTTGTGTGGAGATACCTCAAACACAAAGTCTACAGTAATAATCCAAGAAACATCGTTCAGCTCAAGGAGAATATCCGTGGTGAAATGGCAGCCATTACACCAGTATTACTGAAGAAAGTTTTCAATAATTTTCGTTTGCGGTTAGAGGAGTGCCGTCGTAAAGAGGGTCACCATTTAGATGATGTTATTTTTAAAAAACAATCTCCATTTATTACTCTACAATGCCTTAGGTTTATTTCAACCATACCTTTTGTATATATTTTTTAATCTGTTGTTTCTTTGCGCCACCCTGTATAATGAAATTTATTGTTATATATCGTGTAACGATTCAATCGAAATTATATAGTGAAAAATACTTAGTAGATAATAATTTGCATTTATTACTGGTTGCCAACGTATGTCACCTGTTAATTGCCGATATTCTATTTGGAATAGCCACACTGCCAGCTCTGAATTTTTTTTCAAATTCTTTGTTCGATGTCTCCCGTCGCCTTTTCCTTTATGTGTGTTATTGGTGAAATCTCACGGCATCATCATTTTTCATAATCGTTCTAAGTTCCTGCCGGTTTCCAGTCATCATCTCTTCTGATCCAGTTGCTGATAATTGCTGCTAATATTTCTATG
>JAHXMU010000525.1:695559-707901 GCA_019455685.1 Philornis downsi | reverse complement strand
TTTGAAATCATTAAACGTATAACCCTTGTGAATGAAAAAAGTACAAAAATAGAGAGGACCACTGATTCATTTCTGGCTATTTTTGTTTTTAATTATCAAACTTTATTTAAATCAATGATTTGGAAATTAATTCATGTCCACAAAGTTTAAGATAATTAAAAAGTGTTGCCAATGCATAATTTTCGAGTATTCTGGATATACAATTATCGTTTTTGCGCTATTTAAAAAAAAAAAAAAAACACTAAAAAACTTAAAGCAAAAATTGATTTTTTTAACGTTATCCAATTTTGGTGGTGTAAATAAATTGTTAAGTTTTAAATCTTAGTGAATTAACCTGTACAACAACAGGATTAGTGACAAATAAAACGTATTGAAAGCCCAGCTCCTCCTTTACACATCTTCTTTAGGTTTTATACATAACCCCACTTTGTATTGTTTAGACTCTTCTTGTGTTCCTCTTTTTTTCCTGCACAAATCATTGAGCGTCTGTGCGGTTAGAGCAGATCGAATTTCACATATTTGTTTTTCCTTTTTCCCCCTCATTGGGTTTTAGCTGCTATCAGTCACCATAAAACCTCCTGTCGCCAAAGTTCCATGACTACACACTTGCATTTGTAGAAAATTTACAAATAAAAAAAAAAAAAAAGTACAACAGGAATTCCTCTGCAACAATGGGAAAAATACAATTTATTGAATGCATTCTCTATAATATTTGTGGCAAAATTTGTCGGTGGGGGATAGATTGTGCTTTCGGATGTCTGCGCTATTGTAGTGTACGGATATTGACGTGATGCGGGTGACAGAATGTACGGATTTTGATTTAAATGATTTTGAGTGTACTACAAATAACCGGTTTGACGGTAAATACTGTAAAACCAATAAAGGGGCAAAATAAGTTATTTTTTCTATTTATCCGCTATTTTTGGACACTGATTTAGTAGGTCTTTCCGAAAATTTATGACATGTGAATATGAGTCTGGGTTCTTCATGACACTAAGAGCAAGTTAACTTGGACCGTTACTGACGTGACTTTACGGCAATATAAGATGTGGTAAAATGTGCGACATTGAAAGCTTAATTTAGCATAGTCAAAATAATCCAATTTATGTGCAATAGGCACCGTTTTGTTCAATAACTTGTTGCCATTTTAAATATATTTCCATTATGCCTTCCTCTGGGAAATCCTCGCTCTTGATGGCAAATAACTGGGACAGTCGATTTGCACAAGCTTCTCTTGAGTCGATTTTTTTTTTAGTCATCATCCGCTTCAGAAAAGGGTCGATTTTGTTGCGATCCAGCGGTGATTCGCAAATGAAAATTCGATCCAATATGTTATTTTTTAGTGTTAACTCGTGTGGTAACCGTATACCTAGCTTATTTTGTATCCAGCCATATTCAATTCAGTCCAAATGGATTTTTGTGCAATGTTGCAATGTCCTGGACAATCGGAACATTACTTTCATGATGGTAATACTTGTTAATTTGCATTATTATATCGACACTTTTGACATCGAAATCATTGGAATGGAATCAATTAAACAATAAGGATTCAAAAAATTAAAAAATGTCTAAGAGCAAAGTCTTATCTTTCTAATGACATCTAATGTAACCCGATCGCACTTACACAACGTGAGCTACAGATTACTGAAGCCATCTATTGGAAAAATAGTGAACTACTTTTTCCTATAACTTATACGGGGTGGCGCACGAATTGTGGTACAAACGCAAAACGTAATAACATTTTTTCTGCGGGAATTTTTTTTTTGGAATGCTTGGAATACCAAAAAGAGGATTAGGATAGTGCGGCGGTACCATGCTTTTTAGTCCTTCTTTTCCGTCCAAAGGAAATATAGGTGGGAGTTTGGCGGTACTATTCCGAGTATATGGACCATGAGGTGCGTAAACATTGTAAAATGTTATGCCTTTTCCCTTCTGGAACTTAGGTTCCAATTCACTATAGGCGATCTGGGGGGGGGGGGACCTTAGGCTCAATTGAGGGGATTAGAAACCAGGAGATCTGAGTTCCTATTCGTACTCTGTATCTAATTGACTTACGGAAAATGTGTACTTTTTGGGAAAAAAAGGTTAGGGATGTGAGACTTACATTGATATTTATTCGAAAGCTGAGGGCGGCTTGCAACGTGGTCCTGGTGATTGTTGAAGTGGAAAGAGAATCGTGCTCTCGCCGACCACAACAACGAAAGCTCCGTGAACCACTGGGTTGCCACCAAGGCATCACAAATAGTGAGTTTGTTTTTCTTAATTTCATGGTTGAATAGGTGGGCTTTTATATTATCTAACTATAGTTGATTTTAGAATTCAATTTAAGTTTAAGTTTAAGTTCAAATAATTCATTCTAATTAATTTTGAAAACAAATTCATAAAGTTTATTGAGTACTTAATAAGAAAGATCAGAGGTAATAGAATTAAATAAAAATGTTTTGCAGAATATGGAAGACACAATTGCGGCTGTAGCATCGTCAATTCAGACAAATTTAATCGATTCGACTCGATTCGACTTATCGGTGCAAATTGGAGTTAGCAGACGGTCATTAGAACGGATAATTCATGATGACTTAAACTTGTTTCCATACAAGGTAAAAATTACAAGCGAACTGAACCCTCTGAATTTGACTATTCGCCTGGAATTTTGCTAAAAAATGGCTGAAGAAGAAACAACTTGATAAATTGCTTGTTTATGTCTGATGAGGCCTATTTTGGTCTAAATGGCAATGTTAACGAGCAAAATTACTGTACATGGAGTGAATCTAATCCCAAAATACTCTTTGAGACGGAACTGCACTCAGAATGAATCACCGTGCGATGTGCAGTATCATCAAGGCGCATTGTGAGGCCATACTTCTTTGAAGAAAACGATGTAACAGTAACTGTCAATGGAGACCGTTATTTAAAGATGTTGAAGTAATTTTTTTTTACCTAAAACTAAGCCGAAGACGTAATCGTTTCAAAAACATTTGGTTCCAGTAAGATGAAGCAACTGCGCACATAGCCAGATCGATTATGGCGGAGCTCCAACGAAAATTCTCAAACAAATTAACATTCAGAAACTCCACTTTCCGCTGGCTTCCAAGGTCGACAGACCTGACTGCACCAGACCGTGCCGTGCCACCTTTGGCGGCGTAAATGCCATTTGGTGCCGGTTAGTATAAGTTAAATCAGCTGTTGAATGAAGAGTGTTGAGTAAACAAGTGCCAGCATATGTTTACGGCAACAAGTAAAAGAAAACAAGGGGAAACAAAAAAAAAAAAAAAAAAAGAAAACAAAGTTCAGTAGGCTTTACGGAGGTTGCAAGACACCTAAAATGAAAAATAGAGGGGTTTTTTTTGGATTGGATCAGGACTGGCAGCAGGTTCTCCCCTTGAAAGTAAATTAAACAAGCGGTTATTTCACAAGTGGCAATTTTCTTTATTAAGCCCGTGAAAAGGGTAAATGATTATAAAGTGGAATGAACTACATAATACATACATGAAATATATAAAGAAAAGAATTCAAGTTACTTAAATTTTTGAAACGAAAAAATGTATTAAAAATAAATAAAATTAACAAAAAAAAAAAAAATGAATTTATAAAACTAAATAAAAAAAAAAATTTACAAAGCTTAACCAAACGAAAGTACAAATACAAGAAAAGAAATTGAATTGAACTTATAAATCAAACAAATTTGTTATTAACAAACAATATAAAAATTACATGCGAAAATCTTTAGAAGCAAAAATAACCGGAACTCTGCTGCAAGTCACGGAAACCTTCGCTGTGGGAATTGCAAATAAATCACCATACATTGCCATCGGGCCACCATCACACCTGGTGGCGCCGAGGTAACTGCCAATCTGATCCATATTACACCAATATTATCACGGACAGATGGACGCGACTGGAAGATATCCAATAATAAAAAAAAAGAGAAATCTTAGTTTATATTAGATTAGGGTAGTCATTTATGGTGTTGTTTTATCTTCTTCTTCTTCTTCTTCTTCTTCTTCTTATGTGGCAACTGGAATAGACAGCTTTGTCTATTATACGTCGCCTGTAGAAAATAATTCCAAGCGCTTCGATCTTCTGCGCTTCTCCTACAATTCGTCACACCAAGCTTCGATAGTATTTCAGAAACCTGGTCCTTCCAACGGAGTTTTGGTCGCCTCTTCTGCGCCGTCCACCCTGTATAATATATTGCGCCGGAGCATTTGGGCCCATCCGCACAACATGACCCAGCCAACGTAACAAAAAAAGGAGGAAAAATCGGCGAGAATAGGGCTGAGCTCAGGTCGACCACCGTCAGATGTAGATATAAGGGGGAACAAGGAAACCTTAAGGAAACCCGTACAAATAACGTCCCTAAACTAAATTGAAAATAAGAAAGATAAAAGCTGATAAAAGTTAAAAAAAAAAAATGCATCTAACTTTACAAATGATCTTTTATTATACGATGATCTAAATCTGTAATACTGAAAATACTTACAAGCGAACGACTACGCTGGCAGACAAATTCCCAGTCGGCCAGTAGCTGATATAACTCCGCCATACCCAACCAGCGCCATCTTATTTCGATCCATAATGAATATTGAAATAAGACTGAAAAGGCTGTTTATCCATTTGCAGAAAATTTTGTAGTTTTGTAGTTGATTATGATTTGATAATTTTTTCTGAGAGTTTTTTTTTTGCTTAATCTAAAATTCAGTTTTGTTTTCTTTTAAATTTTTTTTCTTCTTTTGTTTGTGATTAATTTAAATTTACGAAGACATTTTAAATTGCTTGAATTGTTTTGGCCTCACAATGTAAAGAACGATAAGATAAATAAAAAGCAGATTTTGTTTTTTTTATAACGTTTTTGAAAAAAACAAAAAATAAAAAATTTGATTTATTTTTAATATGAGGAATTGAAGAATGTGATGTAGTAGTGGCGGTTGTGGACAATCGTAAGTAGCAGCCAATCATGGGACCTCTAACAAATATTGCAATGGAGTGTCATGGTGGAATCAGCAATATTCCAAGAGGGATGGAAAGTACTTTTTGGCGATCCATCGGCCAAAGTACATGTGTAAGTGTACAACGATGATAGTGCGAGTATATTCGTTTTTATTTTATAGTTTGTTTGATTTTCCTGTATTTCTTGCTTCGGGTTCCCCAATTCATTTTACTTCATTCTAAGCTGGTATAATTTTATATATTGTTTAGTCGCTATCCACATGTCAGAGAGTTGGGAAAGAACCACCTTGTCCGGCGAGCTCTAGCAGCCCAAAAAGCCAGCGTAGCAGCGATCTGGCAATCTTCCTGAACTTACCGAAATTTCAATTGCAGACCAGTGATAGCACAAGACTTTTTTTATGGGGTTATGTCAAGCAAGAGGTGTATGAAACGAAACCAAGAAATTTGACTGCAGTGAAGTGGCCCATTAAAACAATAATTAGGGCGATGCTGACTTCAACTGTTTATTCCACAATGTATAATCTTCTCCTCTCAAATATCGCAAATCTTAATATATAAAAACGTTCGTGCATATGTTTGTCCGACCATCAGATCTTAACGATTACAGCTACAGCAGCCATATTCACACCATAGGGTCGGTTGGTGCCCGATTAGGTTTTAATGAAGTTTGGGGCCGGTAGGTGGCGCTGGGGTAGACTTATTTCAAAAATTTATATTAATGAACCAATTTAACTGAAATTCAGAATGTGTGTTTCTTTGATCATGAGAAATTCGTTTGTGTATAAATGAACCCGGTAGGTGGCGCGGAGGTGGACTTATTTCGAAAATTTATATTTATGGTCCGATTTTACTCAAATTAAAAATGTATGTATGTTTCATCATTTTAACATTTTGTGTATGTTTAAATCCAGTAGGCGGCGTTTCGAAAATAAATTTTTTCCCTCCGATTTTACTCAAATTCAAAATGTATGTATGTTTGAACATTTCAATCTTTATATATATAATTCTACTGTACGGGCGTTGTCATTGAACTCCTCCTAAACGGCTGGACCGCTTTGCATAAATTTTTGTATATGCGTCTGGGTGGTGCCCGGGATGGGTTAGATTTACAATTCGGTCCAATGGGACAAAGGGGCGTGGTACCTCCCATACAAATAAAAAATTAAAAATCAATTATTTCTGCTCCTGTTTACGGTATTTGAACAAAATTTGGTGCGTAGGTTTGGTGTACATATCTCAAGTGCTACTGCAAATATGGGCGGGATTGGACAATGGGGCGTGGTACCTCCCATACAAACCATAAATTAAATATCCAATATTTCTGCTCCTGTTTACGGTATTTGAACAAAATTTGGTACATCGGTTTGGTGTACATATCTTAAGCGCTGCTGCAAATATGGGCTGGATTGGACAATGGGGAGTGGTACCTCCTATACAAACCACAAATTAAAAAGCAATTATTTCTGCTCCTGCTAAAATTTGAAGGCAAAGTAACGTTTGCCGGGTCAGCTAGTTTATCTATAAAATTGAATTTATCGATAAATGAATTATTTCATCTGTAAAATTAAATTTTCTCTAATACAATTAAAACAAAATTATTGAAATACATTGATTAAAAAAAAGGTATTTGAATTTCTTATTGTTGCACAATTGGCGCAATTTATTGCATAAGACTAGGCTTGGTCGATTTATTTGTATGGCGGCCATAAAAAATACAGGGTGAGCCATAAGGGTGTTGGCGGTTTAAATCTTCAATTTCTCGGTAACTCGTGGCGCGGGGTGGCGGGGGAATATGTTGTTCGCTGCGCCGCATCTTGGAAATTTAGTCGCTATGGAGCCGTACACGGGAGTGCAGCGTGCATTTTGTTTCCGAGCGTATTACGAAAACAATAAATCAGTGATTACTGCACGACGTTTGTATCGGCATGAACACGGTTTACACGATTTAAGTGAAGTTCCAAGCGCCAATGTGATACGAAAAAGGATCAGAATGTTCGAAACAACCGGCTCTACAGTACCAATTACGGTTCGTGGTCGTCCAGTTTCTGCAAGATCAGCCGACATTGTGGAGCGTGTTCGTGTTTCAGTTCAGAGAAATCCGCAACAGTCAACACGTAAGAGAAGTCAGTCTTTGGATGTCAAAAGAACAACTTTATGACGAATTTTGAAACGTGATTTGCATTTGAAGGCTTATAAGATTCAGACAGTCCAAGAATTAAAACCCGATGATGCCAATAACCGACTTAACTTTGTCAATTTGATGCTAGAGTGGTTCAACAATTCAACAACGTGATTTTTAGTGATGAGGCCAATTTTCACCTTAATGGCCATGTAAACAAGCAAAATTGTCGGTTCTGGTCCGAGACTAATCCCCGACGCTTGCATGAACGTCCACTTCACAGCCCTAAGCTTGTCGTGTGGGCTGGAATAACGTCAACTGGTATTATTGGACCATACTTTTTTGAGGACGAAAGAGGTCATGCGATGACGGTTAGAGCGAACAATTATTGCAACATGCTAGCAGACTTTTTGGTGCCAGCTTTGCAAGAACTTCAAGGCAATACCTCGAGGATATGGTTTCAACAGGATGGGGCCACATGTCATACGGCTAGGGTATCCATAGAGCTGCTGAAAAATGTTTTTCCTGGAAAACTCATTTCGAAAAGGAGGGATATTGAATGGCCCCCACGTAGTCCCGATCTCTCTCCATGCTATTATTTTCTAGGGGCTACTTCAAATCGGTAGTCTACGAGAATAATCCGACCAATTTAGAGCAGTTGAAGAGGAACATTATTCAGGAAAGTAACAAAATATCGAGAACAATTTTTCAATGAATTTTCCAAAATTTGCGACTTCGTTTCCAAGAGTGTCAAGCAGCCGAAGGAAGCCATTTGGACAACATTATTTTTAAGTCTTAAAAATTCCCATGCTTCTACTTTTTAAAAATACAAATATATATTTTTATGTTTCGTAGTTTTTTTTAATTGAATATTTAAACCGCCAACACCCTTATGGCCCGCCCTGTGTAAACGATATTACTAATTTCCACTAAGGTATCAATGTGGCACAACTAATATGGGATAACGAACTTGAGCATAGCTGGCGCATGTGTGTTATGAGACTATTTAATACAAGATATAAATCAAAAATTGTGGAAATCGCCAACCATATCGAATTGTTATTATTTTCCCTGTATACCTATACATATTATTTATTTAAAAACCGCTGTTATATAGCAATCAAGCATAAAAAAAATGTAGGTAGACGTCAGATTCACAGTTGGCTGAGTCCAATGTTTATAAATTTCCCTACAAATTACTATTGTTCAATTTTAATGAAACTCCTCTTAACCGGGTTTTGGTTTAGATATTCTTATTAATGCTTTAGTGCTTATGGCCATGACCCTCGAAGTCTGTATTTCGACTGCAATTTTTGTAAGCATTCTTGTCTATGTTTGAATACATTTTTGTTCATACAAATCACGCTTTTCCACTTTTTAATGGTTTTCGAATTTCAAATGGTTATGGTGAATATATTTCACTCATTGGCCCCCATTGTCGACTTGGAGTATTTCATATTCGATGATAAATGGATGAATGTGGCTCACATTGTTGGCCAGAGCTGTTGTAGGAGGAGGGAGATTTGTGGAGAGAAATTAATTACATTTTATTGTTGGGCCAGATAGAAATCAGACGAACACAACAGTTGCTGAACGGGAAGTGAATTTGACTCCTCTGCTAAGGTCAAATGATATCAAGAAAGTTGGGGAAGATGGGCTAAGTATACGATGAAGTCATGCTGTATACTGTACTCATATGTATGTCCATCGAAACTACATCAGAAGAACTGACAAAATGAAGAAGCCAAGAACATTGAATCATATACCTGCCGTAGTTACTTGTATATTCTGAAAGAGATTTTTGTAAGGGCTATAGTAAGGAAACAGTGTATAATTTTGTATGTGTGTAGAGTTGAAAACGGAAAACGTTAGCCTTTTGAGTGTTGTACATTTTCACTTTAGGATTATCAATTTAGCTTTATATAGCTAATTGTTTTTTAAGTTGATACATCGTAAATGGCCACCATGCTTATTCAGGAGATCGGGTTCGCCACAATTAATTCACTCAAATTCCTTGGTTTCATTTTATGCAACTCTTTCTTGACATCTATATAAATAAAAATCAAATGCCGTTCGTTGGTAAGGACATCAGTTGAGAACGGCTGGACCGAATTGAATAATTTTTTTTTTAAATGTTCGTCGCCACGCCCACTTTTACGCCCACTTTTTTCGATTTATGTAAAGTTGTAAAACGGCTACACCGATTTGGCTAATTATTTTTTTAAATATTTGTAGTAAATGTTTCCAGTGCTGCTACAAATATGGGTGGGATTGGACGAAGGGGCATGGTACCTCCCATACAAACCACAAATTAAAAATCCATTATTTCTGCTCCTGCTAACGGTATTTGAACAAAATTTGGTATATAAGTTTGGTTTACATGTTGTAAGTTCTGCTGCAAATATGGGCGGGATTGGACAAATAGGCGTGGTACCACCCGAAGAAATCACAAATTAAAAAAACCATTATTTCTGATCCTGTTATAGGAAAATTTAAGTTTTTCATATACTGACGTTATTTTACTTCCCATTTTTCTATGTATGAGAAACTTTTAGGAGAAACTCAAACACCTAACTTTGTCAATCATGTTGCCTTCTTTTCACTTCTCAATTTTTTTACTTAGCCTAAGCTTAAACTTTAAAAAGTTCCTAATTAGTGATATTTGTGAAAATTGTTTACGAGCCTTATTCAGTGCTATTGTGTTTGCTGCAAAAAGTGAAAATTTTAAAATGCAATTAACCGTGCACTCAAATTTATTGTGCAATATAATATAGGTGTTGGTGAGTATAATTTCAGCAATAACTTTTTTTATAAGAAAAAACGAAGAACATTTTCTTTTCTTCTTCTTCTCTCTTCTCTTATATATAAAAATGAATTTCGGTCAGAAACAGTGTTAGATTATAGTATTGATTTTGTTTTCAATTAACTTTCATAATAAGTGAGTGAGATGCCGCCAATTAGACGTAGGAACATTGGTCGCAGAGGCCGTACGGCTACAAGATCAAGAAATTCTCGAGTGATTGAAAGTCCTGAACATCAAGCAAATCGTATTGGGAGGAATAGCCAACGGATATTTGAATCCCGATTAATTCAGTCACATGAAGATCAAGCTAAATGGTGAGAAAAATGTATAGTAATTCATTAATTGAGAACGGCTGGGCCGATTTGGCTCAAATTTTTTCTCAGTTGTTCGTAATTGCCTGGAGAAGTTTTTTACGAAAGACAATTTTGGGGAAACCCTCCGGAAAAGTGGGAAAATTGAAAAAATCGAAAATGGATTTTTTTGTATGGAATTTTGTGTGCAATTGTTCCGGAATGGCTTTTCGAATGGCAAAATAGAAAACTGTTAGTGGAAAACTCGGAAAATTCCGGAAAATTTTCAATTTGTTTGATTTTGGACTGTGTAAAGTTGGAAAATTCGTTGTAAATTTCGGAAAATTATGAAATTTATTGTAATAAAATATGTTTTGCGTGAATTTTGGGTGGAGAAGTTAACGAGATAAATAACAGATGGCGCTGCGCTGCGTTTAATGCCACAACCCCGTATTCTGTTAAACAAATGTGCTATATTTCCTGCTGCAATTGATTCGAGTTTTACTTATTATTACACTGATTTCGGATACTCATTTATCGCGCATCACATCAGTAAATGGTACAAACAGTACGATCAATTGAAATTCAGTGCAATATTTATCAATTGGATCATTTTTTCAGAAAATAAGTTTGAGTATAAAAAGTTAGGTCATCTTATTGGATTGCAGGCATTTATTGCGATACATTCATTTCGTAAGTTTTTTTTTTTAATAATTTTCTTTTTAATAGGATTAGTCAACAACGACTTTATTCTATTTCAAGGAGAGTTATTTGCCTGACTAATTCCACCTATTAGACGATCAAACCTTGGACGTCGTACATGTCGTGCAATAATTAGTCAGAATGTTTGTGATAATTAAACGCAAGAGGAACGCGCTGAACAAAATGAATGGATACGTGCCCATATTGCACAAGTTCGCGTTGCACAATCACCACATCACATTGTCGAAGGAGGAACTCATCACCAAAGTGTTCCCCGGCATTATAAAAATCTCGATTGGATTAGTGAACTGGCAATAACAGCAGCTAAGAGTAAGGACGTCGATAGCTTGAATTTAGTTATTCAAAGTCAAATCGCTGGAAAACTGTATTCGTACAAATCTATTGACAGAGTGACCGACGAAGATGAAGCGACAAACTATCTGAAAGAATTTTTGAACTCGCTTGATGTGCCAGGAACTCCGCCGCATAATTTACAGCTGAAGGTAGGATCGATCATACCCATGTTGCGGAATCTGAATCATCCGAAATTGTGCAATGGTACGCAATTGTCCATCAAGAAACTGATGAACAATGTGATTCAAACGACGATCATCAAGGACAAATTCAAAGGAGAGGAAGTCCTTATCCCACGAATTTCGATAACTCCAACTGATCTTCCATGCCAATTCAAGAGGATTCAGTTCCTCATTCGATTAGCTTTTGCGATGACAATCAATAAATCGCAAGGCCAATCGTTGGAAGTCTGTGGGATTAATCTCCCTGTTTTTCGTACGGTCAGCTCTACGCTGCCAGTTCGCGTGTTGGGGACAACCGTCTTCGTTGTTTGTTTTTGCGCCGGAAAACAAATCAAAAATTATTGTTCATCATAATGCTCTCTACTGATTTCGATTCCATTAAAATAAATCACATTGAAATTTGAGCTATCTGTTTTTTATTATTACTCGGGAGTTTATCTGAAGGCGTTAATTTGTGGCGAGTCGAAGTTAGCCGGGTCCGCTAGTAACTCCATAAAAAAAAGTCCGGTGCAGACAAGTCAGGTGACCTTGGGTGCCAGTTATGTAAAGTGCAGTTTCCGGGTATTAACTTGTTTGGGAATTTTCGTTGGAGCTCCGCCATAACCGGTCTGTCTATATGTGCAGTTGCTCTATCTTACTGGATCAAATGCTGTTGACGCAGATACATCTTCGGCGTTGTTCTGGGTAAAAAAACTCCTTCAATATCTTTAAATAACAGTCCCCATTGATTCCTGTTTTGTGTTTGTAGCACGATTCGTACGACATCCTGCATAGGTATATGTGTTAATACAGATGTACTATCATCGTTTGATTGTTAAGGTATGGTTAGGGGCATGATTAGGTTATAATTGGGTTTTACTTAGGTTGTAGTTAGGTTATGGTTAAGGTAAATTTAGATAATGGTTAGGTTATGGTTAGGTTATGGTTAGGTTATGGTTAGGTTAT
>JAHXMU010000525.1:676492-687480 GCA_019455685.1 Philornis downsi | reverse complement strand
ACAATTCAATTGCTGCATCATTCATTTCCCGGTCGTGTCATTTCGCGTTTTGGGGACAGAATTGGCCGCCTAGATTGTGCGATTTAACACCATTTGACTTTTTTCTTTGGGGTTTTTTGAAGTCGATGGTTTACGCGAATAAGCCGACGACGATTCAAGTCTTAAAAGAAGAAATTGGACGCTGCATTAATGAAATTCCGCAGCATTTATGCAAAACGGTCACTGAAAATTTCAATAAAAGATCGCGTGTGTGCCAGCACAGCCGCGGCGGCCATCTGCATTCTGTCTACTTTACAATATAATAAAGTTTCACAATTTTTTTTAACATCTGTCTTTTATTTAAAATTTAAACCTTGCGTTTTTGTTGGGACACCTTTTACTAAAAGATTTTAATTTTCATGAGTTTATCCACATTTTCGATAATTGGTCTCCCAGAGCGTGGTGCGTCTTTGACATCAAAATTACCAAAATGGAATCGGAAAAACCGAAATCAGGCATAATATGAGCTTACGCGTTTCAAGATCATAAACAATATTCACATTTTCAGCCAGCTGGCTTGCATTCGCACCTCTACGGTAAAGAAAACTGTAGGACTTGACGGTTTTTATTTCTCTGCTGATGTCCATCTGTGATGAGCTTTCGAACAGCACTCAGGCATTGTTTTGTAAATTTTCTTTTTAGTTTTTAGAGCATGAAATCATATCTTTCTGACGCCATTTCGTGTTAATTGATTGCAATTATACATATATAGGGTTATGCATTTAGTGATTTCAAAATCGTCGGTCTGGCAAGGCTGTCAGCTGTTAAATACCAGTCGGCTGAAGTGTTATTTGTTTAGTGAAATGTTTGCCATTTATGAATATGGATCGAACACGTAAAAATAGTTAAAACTTAGAACAAAAGTAAGTGGTGATTCAATCGTGGGCACTTTTTGTGCATTATGGGGTGATTATGGTTATTATAATTGACCTATTGCGCAGGGAAATGGCAAGATTATAAAGAAATTTGAAGGGACTGGAAGCTTTACAGATGTGTGTCATCACATCTGTGTATCATCGCAATGTACATATATGCACTGCCAAAAATATCGCTTCTGTTAGTGGAAGTATGGCGCATAATATCACTATATCAATATATCACTTCAGAGCGCTATGGCCAACTTTCTTTGGCCTGCAATTGAAGATAATGAACTGCACAATATGTGACAACAAGACGGTGCCATGAGCCACATAGCACAATCGATTTTGGGTTTATTGCATGAGAAGTTCCCAGAAAGCATAATTTCATGTTTTGGCAACCAAGTTATGCGATTTGACGCCGTCAGACTTTTTTTGTGGGGTTACGTCAAAGACCGAATTTACGCGAGGAATCCGTAAACTCTGGAGCATTTGAAAACCTACATTTGTCAAGTTATCGCTGAGATACCGCCAGAAATGTGCGAAAAAGTGGTCGAAAGCTACCTCAAATAGATCCACTACTGCAACCAATCCAGAGGCGGTTATTTAAATGACATTGTATCTCATACATAATGGCGAGGGGCAAGCATTGTAATGCAATAAGAGTTTAATGGAAATCATAGCTTTATGTGTGCTTTATTTAACTTTAATATTGAAACCGAAAAATGGTTAACTTTTTACACCGCAAGATAGAGAATTATGGATTTCTTTCAAAACTGTCTTAGAAGTGTTTAGAGTTTGAAGTCCTATCTTTTTAACGCCATCTAGCGGTACCCTGTCGCAATTAAACATTAATTGTGCACCTTGAGAAGAAAGTGTGTGTTCATTTGATATTGAAGAGTGTTTTTAAAATGTATTGGATTAGTAAACAAAAAAGTCAAATTAATCTTTTTATCATACTTGTGATGTCTTACTTTGGTCGCATGACGTTTCATGACTCACTGCACTTTTGGCCGTTCTCATAAAATTCCAACTTACTCAATGTCAGATATCTGCACATATACCTGTACATATATATGCTTGCGATCCAGTCGCCGGTTGTTCTGTTGTTATGTAAATATTCATTAACTAATTGGTAGCTGCAAGGCCATTATTTGCTTCAAGATGTATCAGTACATTGTTCCTTTAGATTCACTTTTATTTATATCTCCTATTGAGTTATTACATTTTAAAATTTATTGATTATTGCTAACATTTTTTAGTTACAGTTGCAAGTTGCTAATAGCTATGCGAATACTAAATTTGATGAGGTTGTACGGCCACGTTTAAATTCAGCCGTCGTTGTTTTGTTTTTATAATTGTTAAAAAAGTTACAGAATCTGAGCATGCTTTGTTTTAAGTATGATTTTGTTCTTATTTTTTTCTTCTTCTTAAACACATATTAGCTCAAGTTTTAATTATAACCTTTTCTAATGTTTGCATAGGCACATTTTCCCATTGTACTCGTATTGCGCATTTCGTCTAAGAAATTCTATTCAATTAATTGCTGTTACTTTTATTTTTTTTTCTCTCCTCTTAATTGCTATCAAAAGCCTATCCTTTCCCATTTGTGTGGCAATAAATTTTTTTTTTCCTAATAGTAACCTTCTCAATTAAGATGACCATTTGTCTACTTTCTGGTTACGAAATTAAATTTTGAACATCGATCCCAATGGCGATAACGGAAAAGTTTTCTTTCTACATTTTTATGAGTTTGTTTTGGGAATGTATTTAAACAAATTGCTCTTAATTGGGTCTCATCATTTACTCCAATTGTTTATGAACTTTGGCATAATTTGTACTGACGTCAGAAGAAGACAGTAACTTCAAGGAATTTCTGATAATTAACACTTAAGTAGGCATAAAAGAACAAAGGGCCAGTCTATGCTAAGGCTACCGATGTAAATCGCCGTAGAAAAATTACCGATGACTTGGCTAACGAAGTTATCATCAATTTATCCGCAGTCCGCCTACGAATGAGTAAAACTTTGACGTGAATGTAAGAGCACTCTAATGGATTTCAACATCATCGCTGCGAGGTCATTTTTGCAGTTCATTTATATCCTTAACTTTTGGGTTTAACTTTCACGTAATGCTATTACTTCAAACCGAAATATTTTATTGCAGTTCTCTTTTTCTAAAATGGAATAATTTAAATACCTAACAGTCGCTCCCTTACTCACCTGTGTTTGTCTTACATTATTTTCTGTTTCAAAACGAATCGTTAGTGAAACAAAACGGATAATTTTCTCTGAAAGCCATTAAATTGCTTGAAACAAAAAAGTTGTGAAAATAGTAATAGAACAACCCAAAATATTTCTATCTCCACTGATTAAAATCAGTGCAAATTAAATTGTGTTCCTTTTCGTTTTGGGGTTCTGATGTTGAGTGCTACAAATTGTTTTGTATCCCACCTGGTGGAGGGACGTTATCCCCATGTAAATGGTTGGGCTAAAAAATGATAAAAAATTGTCGGCAATCGAAGTGGTTGATGTTTCCATAGCACTAAAGTACTCGTGAAATCATCAAAGAGTAATGATTCAGCACTCGAGTAGTAAACGGATTTTCCCATAAACAGCTTTCAAATAACAGCTTAAATCTGGGTCAATGCCCGTTAGCTGACATAGTTGTTATTAAACATTTCGTTTCCGAGATATGGATATATTTGAATTTTTAACAATTTTTGCGTTTGGCGATTTTCTGAATACTTTTTACACCAAGTGATTATGCTGTTGGCCGCTAAAGTACTCGAAATCAGTAAACCGATTTTGCTTGATATCGCCTTCAAAAACAGATGTTGGGTAACCTACTTTTTATGCAGGTTAACCATTGTTGGACGTTCCATTTCTGAGATATAGACATATTTGTGTTTTAGCGATTTTTTTTTCATTTGACTAAAGGGTGACTTTTGATCGTAGTTTTTTAAAAATCGAATAAAACACTCAAATTTGCATCATGTTATAAATCTTTTTATTGGAATCGATAAATTGGTCTTTGCCATTTAATTTGTAAATGTTGAAATTATGTAAATGTTGTCCGCGGCTCCGTCTCAAAATGTCCATTTGGAGGGTCCAATTTGTCACCACTTTTTCGCGTATCACAGCTCGATATCGTTCGCCGTTGACAACAACGTTTCTTCCACGGTCGTCTTTAAAGAAAAATGGACCGATGATGCCACCAGCCCATAAACCTCACCAGACTTTCGTTTTTTCGGGATGCATCAGTAATTCAAGTATGGCATCACTCCCCATGCGACAGTTTTGCTTGTTTACTTATTCCCTCAGCAAGAAATGAGCCTCATCACTGAACAAAATTTTTCGATAAAACAGCGGATTTTCATTGAGCCTTTGTAGGGCCCATTCCTCAAAAATTAGATGTTGTGGTAGGTCATTCGTCATTCCATGATGAAATGGCTGAGTATACTGAACACTTTTCGCTTTGACAGATGACGTTTGGACGCCATTACCAACCAGTGTTGCCAACATCAAAACCTTAAATCTTAAAAAATCATGCTACGAGTGAGTATATAATGTACGTACAATATATATTAAATATTAAAATATTTTATTAAAATTCATACATGCATACTATAATACGAGGTGTGTTCAAAAAATAAGGTGAATTTTTAGATTTCGACTTTCGATTATTACTCTTTTTTTTTTTCTTTTTGTTGGTACACTCGTCTCGAAGATAAGTTGACGGTTTTATTCATAAAGCAGTTTTAGTTTATTTGTTTTAGAGACATACATAAGACAAGTGTTTTGCGTGTTTGCGATTTTCTGCTATCGAAAAAAATGAATCATGTTGCATACATTTTGGTTAAAAAATGGAATTAAGTGCTCAAAAACACTTGAAATGTTGACAGTTGCATATGGTGAGAGTAGTCTGAGTCAAAGAAAAGTTTACAAGTGGTACAAGCTTTTCACCGAAGGTCGAGAAGATGTGTTTAACTACGCTCGTTTTGGACGCCCCAGCACACCAACAACCGACGAAAATATTGATAAAGTGAAGAAAATTGTTATGGTGAATCGTCGAATCACGATTAGGGAAGCTGTTGATGATGTCGACACATCGCTTGGCTCATGCCATGCAAAATTTTCGAAAATTTTGGGCATGAAGCGTGTGGCAGCGAAGTTCGTTCCAAAATTGCTGAATTTTGACCAAAAACAACGTCGCATGAGCATCGCTCAGGAATTGTTGAATGACGGGTATAGGGTATAGGAGTACGGTTATGACTTCGAAACCAAAGCCCAATCCAGTCCAGTGGAGCCAAGACCAAAAAAAGCACGCCAAGTTTGATCAAATGTCAAGGTTTTGCTCACTGTTTTCTTCGATTACCATGGCGTAGTGCATCAGGAGGTCTTGCCATAAGATCGTAGGATAAATAAGGAGTATTACCTTGAAGTTACACGCCATTTAGAAAATAATACATGGCTTTTGCATCATGATAATGCACCTGCTCACTCACCTTTGCTTGTGAGAGATCATTTGGCCAAAAACAACACCGTTACCAGGCCTCAGCCACCGTATTCGGCAGAGTTGGCCCCTGGCGATTTTTTTCTTTTCTCAATATTGAAGACACCCATAAAAGGATGGCGTTCTGCGACGCTTGAGGAGATAAAAACCGAAACCCTGACAGAGCTGAAGGACATACCAAAAAGTGCATATCAGAACTGCTTCGAGGATTGGAAAAAACGATGGCACATCTATGTTATAACTGAGGGGGACTACTTTGAAGGAGATAAAATAGAAATTGATAATAAATAAATATTTTTGGAAGAAAATTAAAATTCACCTTAATTTTTTAACATATTTATTGAAATAAACATTCAAATATTATTGCAAAAAAAAAAAAACAAATATAGAGAAAAAATAAAACTTTATTACTATCGTTTCTATTCTTGTAAGGAAAATGAATTTTCCAAATAACAGTTCGATATTGAAATTTGCCGTCTCAGTTTATAATGTTCGTCCAAGAACATAATAAATTATTTCTTTGGAATAATCTTAAAGTTTATCTGAACTTTTCCATTCAATGGTCATATCTGTAAAAATCGCTAAAATTATAAGAATCTAAAAAAAAACATAAAAAGCAAAAAGACCCCTTTTAAAAAAATAGATAAATCCAAACACGAAAATGAATTTTTGAGTTTTTTTAAGGTGATTAGATAAAGTGGCATATTTGACATGATGCCAACATTTTTTTTTAAATCGCCAAGATAAAAAAAAATCGCTAAAACATAACTATCTATACAATTGAAAAGCAGAGCGTCCCATCGCCAAAAATGGCATACTTTTTTACTTCCAAAGGGGGATATGAAACTGGCGGCAATAAATTTCTAAAAAAACCGTTAAAATAAAAAAATAAATAAATTAAATAAAAATACGGTCAAATTCCTTTTTCTCACATTTTATGTTTAGTAAATTTTTTCCAGTGAACTTTTATTTTAGATTTTTTTTTGTAACACAATATTTTGGACTATCTTAAGCGTGTCTGGCGTGGAAATCTCAATTGGTCGACCACTACTGTGTTCGTCTTGGCTGCACGTACGGCCTCGTTTAAATAAATAAAAATACGGTCAAATTCCTGGCTGTAAAAATATAAAACTTTTTTTTCACATTTTATGTTTAGTAAACTTTTTCCAGTGAACTTTTATTTTAAATTTTTTTTTGAAACACAATTTTTTGGACTATCTTAAGCGTGTCTGGCGTGGAAACCTCAATTGGTCGACCATTACGGCGGTCTTGGCTGCACGTACGGCCTCGTTTAAAGTCTGCTATCAAATATTTTACCATCATAAACGAAGTAGAAGAGTCCCTCAAAACATAATCTAGATCGGCTTTAATATTGATTGGACTGAGACGTTTGAAATAATAATATTGAATTACATACTCGTAATGGTGGCTATTTTTTCGTTTACTTTTGATAGCTCAAATCAAAATAAAAATAAAGAATGTGGCGCATTGAATCTTAGAACATATATTTTATTAGGTTGCCCGTTTTCACCAAAATAATTGTTTTCATACTACTAGCACCATTTATGTCAGGTCGGCTAGTTTTCGGATTGCCCTCATTCACCTTATGTACAGGGAAGAAGGACACTTTTTTGGTACATTCAATCACCTGGCCGCAAGTTGATATGTCATAGACTGCACTAAGGTAACAATCAATGATTGAGACTGTATGAGTTTCAGCCTTGCCAATGTTTTGGAGCTTGTCCACTGAAAATTCCTGTAACTATAAAACTTCCAAATTTCTGAGGTTCAAACTCTTATTTACTCTTTACTTATTTGCCTTCAAAACTAAGTTCATTGTTACCTTCGTTCATAACTCTTTAACGTTTATAGTAATTGAAGTCCTTTCTTAAGAACACCTTCCCCTTGAATAGTAGTAGTCCTAGTTGTTGTGCTTAACTTGAGTGTTTGTTTTGTTCGTTTACCAGGGAATGTTGTACTAATTTGTTTAATAGTCTTTGTTTTATGTGTCTTCTCCTGGGCCACTGGAGTGATCTTGAGTCATTATGAACTGAAGCCACCAATTCCCTTTGCTGGTACAGCTGTGGTCTCCTCCTCTCCTTTCTTTCCTTCTGGTAGGGTTTTGGCATTTTCTCGTGAAAATTCGTATAAATCGTGCAAGTGAAAAAGGACATGGAACAATTGTAATGTTTGTGTTTTCTTTGTCATTATTTTCAAATTTGCTTTTCGTTGTTATGTGTTGCCTTGTTTTGTTTCCCCCTTGTTTTGATTGCCGTTACGTTTGTATATCTGTGGCAGAGAGTCACTAGTTTTTCTTCTTCCCCCCTGGGTTCTTAAAAAAGGCAAAACAATTTGAAAAGAAAACAAACAAGTGAAAAAAAATCTGAAAAATGAAAACAATCCTATGTTACTGACGATGTTAAGCTGTTGTTGTTGTTGTTTTTTTAACTTTATAATGAGTGTTTTGTTTACGAATTCCACAACGTTAACGTAGAGATTCTTGCCAAGGACGAGACGATATTGGGGAGTACGGAAAAACATTGAAATCGGCCAACAGATAGCATCAGAGAAGAGGTGTTATTTTGAGATTGGAGGGTGACAATGATGAATGATAATTGTTTGGCGATTCCTATTAGTTCGTTGCCTTTTTGTTTTCTTTATTTCATTATATTCTCATTTAGATGTTAGGGGGGAGAAGGGGTGATGTAGATTGGACGGGATGAGTCGGAGATTTATTTAAGCATCCATTTACTGCTGGTCCTGATTGTATTTCGAAATTTGCTGCTGTGATTGTGCGCGGCAAAAGTTTATGATTGAATTATTTTTGATTACGCAGTGGAGTGACACTGCAATATGCAAATGTTGCGTTGCGACAAGGACATTTCGGTTCAATTTCATTTCCTTTTTTTTTTTTATAAGTATCATGAAGCACAAGTGTTTTCATTTTGAATGGGATGTTGAAATAAGATTAAGTTCTATTTAATTTTTTAGGATCATTTGGGGCAATGGAGGGAGTAATGAATGAGGCAAAGCATGAAAATATATTTTTGCAATGATTTTTGAAGATAAACATTGAAATTGTGAAAATGTTAAATCCTCTTGCAATCAAGAGAATTTGTGAGATTTTTGAATGAAACTTAGAGGTAACGAACCATGAAACGCATTTCCTTTTAGAGGGTAGAAATTTGATTTCAAAGTGAGTTTTATTCATTTTATAGGGTCTTAAGCGAAGTAAGGAATGAGCCAAAATGTAAATATGAAAGTATAGGGGGGCGTACGAATTGTTCTACAAACACGAAACGGGTACCAATGGGGACAGTTATTTACAGATGTTGAAGCAGCTGGAGTTTACTCAGAACTGCGCCGATGACGTATCCGTTTCAACAGCATTTTGTTCCAGCAAAATAGAGTAATGGCACACAAAACCAGGCCGGTTATGGAGGAGCCCCATCAAAATTCCCACTCAAATTAATATCCAGAAACTCCACTATCCACTGGCCCCCAATATCACCTGACCTGACTGCACCAGGCTTTTTTATATGGGATTATGTCAAGCAAGAGGTGTACAAAACGAAACCAAGGAATTTGACTGAACTGAAACAGTTTATTAAGACAATAATTGAGACTTCAACCCTTCAGGTCGCAATGAATAATTTTCTGATCAAGTGCAGCACATGGGTGAATGGAGATCATTAATGGTCTATCATCTTTGAAACCGATTAATTGTTTAAAATAAAATTAAATTTTCTATACAATAACAAGAAAAAAAAAACAATACATTGATTAAAAAATTCAAATAACTTTAATTTTTTTATTGAAACGCAATTGATGCGTTTTGAAGAATTTGTAATTGGAAAACCACAATCTAGGACAAGTGCCAAAGTTTGATCAAGCTGAAGCTTACGGATTACAAATTTTAACAACGCCGATTTTGTACTGATTGATTATAAGATGAGTGCTCGTTCCACAGTGCTTTGTCCCATAGACAAAAATAAAAAAAAAAATTGTCCCAAAATATAATGAAAGTTATAATAATCGAGAGATAACAATACAAAAGAAATAAAATTGAAGGAAATAGTTTCGTTTGATTCTCCTACACTTCACCAGAGGGCGCTAAAGTCAGTGAAATTCAAGCAAAAATCAATGAATTAAAAACTAAATTGTATTGCTTTATGAAAATAATTCCCAAAAATTTAGTTTTTTAAGAATGAGCTTACAATTTAGATTTTTATATTATTTAGTGTGAGCAGAACTCAGAAAAAGTAATATGTTAACCGGAATTATTTGTAATCGCTGGAAAAAAATGTATTTTTCTAAAAATTTTCAAAAATTACAAAAGTTTGTTGGAATTTAAAAAAAAAAAACATATATTTTTTTCTTTTTTATTGTGTTTTTATTTAGTTAATACTTTTTCTTAAAGGTATAAGAAATAATTTATTCCCGCTTTTGAGCGCAACTTAAAAAAAAAAGTTTTAAAAAAGGTCTAAATTCACATTTTTAATCACCGTTAGCTGGTTGCTGATTAGGGTGGAGTGGAAAGATCTGCTTTTTTTAATTTGAAAAAGAAAGGTGCAATTAGAATTGGAAAGAAAAGGTGCAATTCTGGAAGTAACTTACGAAATGCATTGTACAATGATTGACGGTGCAGTGGCAAATATTTTAACTGGCACAAATGCAGCAAGTAGATGTTTCATTTGTAATGTAAGCCCCACTGAAATGAACATTTTAAACGTATCAAAAAATCCAAATGCCGAAAACTACAAATATGGGCTTTCAACCTTACACTGTTGGATAAAATTTTTTGAATGCTTGAAACATATTGGTTACCGGCTATTCTTTAAGCTTTGGCGAGTCGGTAAAGAAAATAGAGATAAATTTATGGAAAAAAAAAATCAAAATAAATTCAAAGCAAGAACAGGTCTACTAATTGACCAAGTAAAACATGGATTCGGAAACACAAATGACGGAAACACTGATGCTGAATCAAAAACTTCTCAATTATAAATTTATATTTCTTCATCTCTTTACCCAGGATGTACATACGCCGGAAGAAGCAATAGAAGCGAACCATGAAAACGAACAAACAAGAAAAACTTCACGAGAAGATACAAACAGGGATTTGATGACCTACATATATGCTATTGTAATCAGATCCCGTGCTATCATCAAAGAGGAACATAAAAAAACATTTGATTTGGCCGGTATTGAAAAATATATTCACAGGGAAAATATATTTAACCAAAGAAATAGCTACATTAATAAAAAAAATAAGTTTTTGTTCATACTTTACTTGATTGATAATGACCAAGTGTACATTTTGGGATTTTGCCAATGAAATAAAACAAATTTCCTGTATTACGTTCAATAGTATTATTAACAATAAAGTATTAATGTAAGAGAAATATTGCACCTTTTGTATGGGAGGTACTAGAATTCGTAATCCGATTTCTTTTAAATTAGGCGTACAATTTTTTAGATTGGATAGCTTATGCTTTCTGAATTTTAGTTATAATCGGTCAATTTTTGCAGCCAAAAATAGTTTCGGTTTGCATGGGCGGTAGGCGATGGGCGTGGTCA
>JAHXMU010000525.1:656490-676482 GCA_019455685.1 Philornis downsi | reverse complement strand
TACTCAATAGTTCAATTTTTGCAGCCAAAAATAGTTTCGGTTTGTATAGGCGCTAGGCGATGGGCGTGGTCAAAGTTTATGAAATGCTATTTTTTGATAAGAAGGCATATAGATATGTTCTCCACGCAATTTTAATGAAATTTTACGCAATAGTTCAATTTTTATAGCCAAAAATAGTTTCGATTTGTATAGGCGGTAGGCGATGGGCGTGGTCAATTTTGTCTATACTTTGAATTTTTCTTAATTCAATTATATTAGAGACTTGTGCCAAATTTTATTACCCTAGGACGACTCCTTCTTTTTTTGTCCCATCGAAGTACTGGGCCAAAGCACTGTGCGTTGCTAAAACGTTTTCCTCTCATCCGACGAAATAGGCGTATGTCTTTGGTAATTCTTCAAAACAAAGCTAACAATTATTGTAAAGAGAGGCAATTTAAAAATATATTAAGTGCGCAACTAAGTTCCCGCTGTTTGCCAATAGATGGCGCCAGCTGTAAGTGCTAGTTCACTCTGCCATAACCTAAACGTCATGAACCAAGCTTAGGTATATGGTATACCTACGGCCTCCACATCATAGTGATTTTCTTTTGACGTCATATTCTTTGGGTTGTGTGAAATAATCGTCATATGCGGAAAGTATTGATTTTGTTCTTTCAAACGGAGAAAACGGCGGCTTTAACGCATCGAGAACTTCAAAATATTTGAGAAGATGGCGCTTTAACGCGTCGAGATTAATTCCATTGCTTTCAAGATGGGGAGTTTGATGTTGACGACCGATTGCTCCGGTATTAGGAGTTACCCGCCAAGCCATTACCAAGCGATTGCATGCGTTGGGAATGACTTAAAAGCAAGGAACCGGGATCCTTATGAGTTGAAGCCAAGTTACGTTGAGCGTCGTTATTTCGCCTGCGAACAACTGCTTCAGCGACAAAAAAGAAAGAGTTTTCTTTATCGTATTGTAATGGGTGATGAAAAATTGATTCATTCAATCCAAAGAAAAAAAGTCATACGTCCGGCTGCCCAGTCATCGCCTCGGCCTGCGAAAATTATGCTCTGTATTTGGTGGAACCAGATTGGTGTTATTTATTACGAGCTGTTGACACCAAGCAAAACCATCACTGGGGTTCGGTATCGATTTCAATTAATGCGATTGAGTCGAGCTCTGCGCGAGAAATGCCCACAATACGCGGAGATTCACGAAAAGCTGATTCTTCAGTATGACAACGCTCGGCCTCACGTAGCCAAGCCCGTTAAAACGTACCTGGAAACGCTGAAATGCTAAGTCTTTCCCCATCCACCATATTCTCCAGATATTGCGCGGCCCGATTATCACTTGTTCGGTTCGATGGCATACGGTCTGGCTGACCAGCAGTTCCACTCACATGACGATATCAAGGAATGGCTAAATTCGTGCGTAGCCTCAAAAGATGAACAGTTTTACCGTGACGGAATTCGGGCTTTGCCAGAAAGATAGGAAATAGTATTAGCTAGCGATGGGGGCAATACTTTCAATGAATCATTTGTAAACATATTTTCATAATAAAGTTGAATTTTTATAAAACAAAACAGCGAGAATTTAGTTACGCATCTAATAAATAAAAAATTAAAAAATAAAAAATATAAAAAAATAAACAAACAGTCTCATTCCAGTGTCTAAATATTAAAAGATATATGAAAATATGGCTAAAGTATTATTTTTTTAAATGTGTGTTTAGCTCTTTGAGCGATCGTGTCACGGTTGTTAGCATCGTATATGCGACTATCGTTCGCATGATCGTGGGTTTCATCCCCCATAAAACCATCCATTATTATTTGAGCGGTGATCACTTCTATGTGCCTGACGAACACTTGGAGTAGACGAATAGTTGACAAGTCTAGTAAATGCTTCTCAAACTGTAACCTTTGGAAACATCCTAAAATTGTAGGTATTTTTCGGGTGAGTTCAAAAATTAAATGCAAAATTGAATGAATGCCAGGAGCTCATGGAATGCAAGACAATTTGTTCGTTTTATCTGTTTGTTTAGCGCTCTCTGAGCTAGACTAGAATAAATTTATTTCGAAATATTGATTTATTGCATGCTAACAAGCTGTAAGATCAAAATTGGAATATGCCTCTATTGTTGGGAGTCCCCTTTGCCAAGTCAATATATCACACACAGACAGAATTCAGCAGATCTTTCTGAATTTTGCTCTCTCTTCAATTAACTTTGGTGATTTTGTGCCTCCTATATACCTACATATTTCCAGATGCTGGTTACCGGGCTTACGGCCATTACAAAATCGCCGTATTTATTATACCTCGTACCTCGTTATTTGTATTCGATACAATAGCTGGTATAATTGATTGTTCTGAATTATTGCCGCTTATACCGTTTTATGTTCCGCCGAGATCACTCAGATATCATTATATATTTAATGTAACACGACATTACAAGATAGTGCTTTGAATCGCGGATTTATTGAATTCAACCCTATACTGTCGTTCAATAAATATTAAAATTCATAGAAACTGCGTTTTATTCAGCAGTTCTTAAAAAAATTATCCGGATTTATTGAATTCAATATCCTAAACGGGATCGCAAGAAATGAATACCCGAAATTCACCTCATTAAAGCACTCGTAAATGATATAAATAATGGCATCTTGTCAAGATTCTCCGATCTTTTTAGGGCTTTACGAATTCTTTGTTATGTTTACGGTTTCTTTCGGTTGGTCCACTCACAACATAAACAAACAACCAGTTATGCTTCTACTGAGCTAACTCATTCGAAAACTAAATCTATGAAGGAACGTCACAGATTGATTACTACTAAGAAACTAAAAATTGTCGTATCTTTATCATGCAGCTTCCAAATCTACCTACATATAGAGAAGAACATTTCACAAACTTCCTCTAAATTGCTCACCTGATGCCACTGAGTCTCCTTCATAGGCACTCAAAACTCATCAGTTGCTTAAACTCAGAAAAGTCTATCCTTTCGTAAAATTTCTTACTGTCTTGTAAAAGCAAAATAACGCTTATTTCATTTATTGATCCCCACGGTTTCATGCGATTTAGTGGTCGAATTACAAAACCTCCAAAGTTAAAGTTTAAAGAAAAATTTTCCATAATACTTCCTTATGCCGAATGAATCTAGATTCGACTGTTTATTGGATTTTTACACAAAAATTCAATTTATGGATCCAATAGTCTTCTTTTACGGTTAATACGTATAGAGTATTGGGTACCTTGGGTGAAAAAAAGTTATAAAAACGGTCATCTTCAATTGTAAAAGATGCGGAATACAAAAGCACAGAGGAAGTCACCAAATAATGGCAGCCTTGCCGCCCGAAAGGACTTCACTATCACGTTGATTCACCAATACAGGCATCGATTTTCCTGGACCGTGCGGTCTTAAGTCATACGTCGGTTGGGAAGCACTAAAGTGACAAAAGGTTACGTTCTGCCCTTTGTCTGCTTCCGTACAAAAGCTATACACTTGAAAGTCCACCAGTGAGATTTCAACAGCTGCTTTTCTTGCCGCCTTCACGTTTTTTCTCCCGTCATGACGCTCCAAATTCCATATATTCCGACAATGGCACAGCTTTCGTTAGATTTCGCGCGTCGAATATCTAAGCCAAAATTCAGTCAAAATTACTTTCTTCTATTCGCCAGCATCTCTTGTCGCAATATACAGTTCAACCCATTGAATGGCATTTCAGTCCCCCCAGGTGGTTTGTGGGAAGCTGGGCTAAAGAGTTTCAAAGCTCATCTCAAGAAAGTCACTCACTCACAGACTCTTACGTACGAAGAATTTTATACAATGTTAGTTTGAATTGTGGCAAGCCTAAACTTGCGTTCTCTAAGTCCAATGAGTGAAAACGCCGCAGATTTATATGATCTGATCCCTGGTCATTTCTTAATAGGTACTCCACTTCTAGAGCCAGCCGAACCTGAATGTTTGCAACAATCTTTGAGTCACGCTAATCGGTGGCAACAGCTCAACATACTTCACCATCAGTTAGCGGTAAGACGAAAAATTAAGGCTGAAAGAGCTACTTAAACGAACCAAATGACAGTATTCCCAAAGAGATATGGTCATAGGTGATCTCATTGTCATTCGGCATGAAATTCCACCACCAAGCTAATGGCGTTTGGGAAGAATCAGAAAGGTTGAACCGGGATCAGACGCGAAAGTTAGAGTAAAGGAAGTGCGCACAATGAATGGCCTTATCATGATACCAAAAGTTAAACTAGTTTTACTAAGTCGGAACAAACGTATATTTTCACATCTTTCTGTTCTACAGCAAAATATCTATGCCATCACGTCTTTAAGAACAAACCGCAGTTCTGAAGATGATTCAAACCGAAAACTGAAACCTGCGGCGCCTTATCTATGCGCCAGTATCAAAACGGTCCATAAATATTGTAAGAAAAATAATCCTCTTCGAAAATATTATAAGTTTCGGCGACTATTTGTTAGGAAGCGGGCAAAAATTGGCCGCAGATCAAGATACTGCCTAAACTGTTTAACAAATTCCCACCAGCCGCGAAAGATGCATGATTTGCCAGGTCAATCACCACACCCTTGTACATCGCCCTCAAGACAAACGATCACCAAAGAAGAAACCAGTGAGATTACCTCAGGACTCTCAAATGCAGAGAAACACCTACAATGTTTTTTCTGGGCATGGTTCTGCATCGCGAACTGCCACCATTATAATAAACTTGAATTCGGGATCATAAAATGACGCCACACTTTCTTTTGCCATTATAACATACATTTTTTTTTGCATTTTTTGTTGTATTTGAATTGTATTGAACTGCTATTTCTATTATTTTATCCCTTGCTATTGTATAACATACAACTTAAGAACCTAACATTTTTGAAATAAGTATTAATAATCGGACATTTATCCTAATATTGAAGCATTACAAGAGGGGGCAGGATGTTCTTCTTCTGGAATTGAAGTTAGAAATTCTTCGTTCGGCTTGATAGTCGGCAGCTGTGTGTCCGTGTGTAAAGGGACCAGTCGCTGGACCGTTGAAACTGGGAGTAGACTAGCTACAGAGTTTGATCAGAGGCCTTGTCTGGTCCCTCGAGGTGATAGGGATACACACGGGCAGGTCTCGGGTTCGTAGCCTGTCATCTGTATCTTTTTGATCTCTCGGGGGTACTGACAGGAATGGGTTTTTCCTATGTCTATATTTTATAGTTGCCGTTCACTGTCGCCGAACGGAAGGGGTTTGAAGTTTTCCTCGTCTCCTACCGGTGAGAGTACACATCCTTGCAATTTATTATCGACCATTCCATCTGCCTGGGGTCTTCGTGCCTGCAGGTCTGTAAAAGTGTTCAGTCTTTACTCTTTTGTCACAGGGCGAACAACCGCGTGAAGTATAGTGTGTAAATCACAATTTGGTAGTAGCTTTGCTTTTGCTTTGCTACGCAGCTCCAACCGGTAAGTTTGGCCGGTAGCGTGGGGATCAGGAGGCCCCGGGACTAAGTTCCCGCCTGATTATTTGGTGTAGGACTCCTAGTGGGAGCATCACACGGCTTGTGGTTGATACCAAAATCGCTGGTAGAGACTTTGTGTTCGAATGTGGAGTTGCATTGCAACCGGGTGCTACGGACCCATCGAGTAGCAGAGGTGGTAGGACAGGACTCATATCATAATCAATTTGGTATCTCCTGGCTGCAAAGAAAGGGTTGCCAATTGCGGTAGCATCAAAATTGTCAGCCCCTTTTCCTACATAGTCCAAGTTTTACTTGGCTATCCCTGGGGGGCGTTGGTAACGCCTTCATGGCGAGACTCACGTAAAACCCTCGTGAACTTCAGCTCGTAGGGAAAGTGATTGCAAAGATCATTCCGAGATCCCTCTACAGTCGTTCAATAAATATTAAAATTCATAGAAACTATGTTTTATTCAGCAGTTCTTAAAAGTATTGTCCTGGATATAAAGTGAGATCGTTTAATTCTTTCTCCCGTATTTTCTCGCCGAAAATGTTTGCCATCCCTCGCAATCCGAACACATACGGGGTGGCGCAATAGAACGCGCATATTTAAAAAATAGATTTAAAAAAATAAATACAAAAGGTATAGTTAAAATAAATCTAAAGCATTGTAGAGTAATAAATGGAGTTTATTTTTTAAAAATAACATCATCTAAATGGTGACCCTCTCTACGACAGCACTCCTCTAACCGCAAACGGAAATTATTGAAAACTTTCTCCAGTAATACTTGTGTAATGGCTGACATTTCACATTTCCTTGAGCTGAACGATGTTTCTTGGATTATTACTGTAGACTTTGTGTTTGAGGTATCCCCACAAAAAAAAGTCAACAGGCGTCAAGTCTGGACTACATGGGGGCCATGGGATATCACCTCTTTTCGAAATCAGTCTGCCAGGGAACATCTGCTTCACCACCGCCATGGACTCATTTGATGTGTGACAGGTAGCTCCACCTTATTGGAACCAAGTTCTGGAATTCACTATTCTTGAACTTTCAATTTCTAGAGCCAAAAATCCGTCCAACATCTCAACATATCGTTCTGTATTAACCGTGACGTTTTGTCCCCGCGCATTTTCGAAAAAAAAGGACTAATTATTCCTCTGCCAGAGATTGCTGCCCATATGCTGCACTTTAGGGCTATGCAATGGTTTCTGGTGTTTGATTTTGGGATTTTCACTGTTCCAGTAACGACAATTTTGACTGTTTATGAACCCATTCATAAGCAAATGAGCCTCGTCAGAGAAAAGGATATTGTCAAAATTGGAAAATCGATTAAGCATTTCATTAGCAAATGCGAGCCTTGCTATGAAGTCAGACTCTTTCAATTCTTGTGTTAATTGCAGCTAATATGGATACAGTTTAAGATCCAATGTTAAAATTCGTTGCAAACTTCGTCGCGATAATTGTAAGACAGACGATCTCTTGCGAGTCGACATTTATGGATTTCCTCGTACTGACTCCATAACTCTGCCAACATTGTCTTCGGTCCTAGATGTTCTTGGGGGACCATTTGCTTGTGGTTTAAATGTTGAACCGGTCTCTTCAAAACGCTTTACCCATATTTTAATTAAATTAGCACTCGGAGCTTCACTAATTCGCCGTAGTCCATATTCAGCACAATATAGTCGCCTAGTAGCAATATATGAACGAGAGTTCTCGTAAAATGGGCGACGCTTCCCGTCGAAGTGATTCATAGCGACTAAAACTCCATGAGCCCGCCAACCCAACGATATAGCCACCCCCCCCCCTCCCCCCCCGCGCCTTTTCTACCCCGCAAAAAAAAAATGATGCAATATGCACCATCTATTGCGCCACCCTGTACATTCACACATTCCACGAGTAAAATGCCATCATTAAGCAGATATTCTTTTAAACCAATTCTGCATACGAGCTGATTAATGTTTATTATCAGTTTAAAGCAGTCGGCCTTAAATAGCTCTGGCCGCAGGCCAGGCATTATTCTTAAGCTATGATACAGCTGTTCTAATCTCATTTTGGCTGTCTTCACGTGATGCCATGTGTCTCCATTTGTGATGCCATCCAGAATTGAGGCCTTGAGCATTTCTGTTCTTTCCAATTCTCTGTAGCAGGAAGCTTTTACCTTTTACCTTTCGGGTTTCACATTTACCTTTATGTCTTTCTATATCCTCACCTTCGTTCTCCCTCTACATTCGTTTTCTTTGATTAAAGACATGGTATGATTCTCTCTTAGCTGCTACGTGGTGATGTTCTTCATCATGTAAAGGCTTGTCAGACTGAAGCATTTTATACCCGAGTACAGTTTTTGCGGTATTAGCCATTGAATACACTATTTGTTGCCGCGGTGAGTGAAAAAATATCAGGATTAAAAGAGTTTTTTGTAGTAAGCTATAAATATGTCGGGGAGTGTGAAATTTAGCAATACAAACATACCTCCTTTAACGCTCATGATGTGCACCTGAAAATTGAGGGTTAACAGAAACAGTGTTGAAAGAGGTGCTTTTTAAACATACATTTTATTTTAATACATTTTTGAGGAAGATTAATTTTCTTAATATCCATAATGGATACATTTGGCGTTCTGATAACTTCTGATCTATCGGTTGGTACATCGCATAAACAAACTAGAAACACTTGAGCAACTCAAACAAAATATTCGTGATGATATTATCGAAATACCGCGTGAAATGAGTGAAAATGTAATGAAAAATGTGCTCAAAAGAGCTCACATTTGTGAGGCTAACAGAGGCGGACATTTATCTGATATTGTATTCCATACATAATTGCCGACATTAAATAAAACATTTATCAATATAAGATCCAATCTCTTTCATTTAATCAAAAATTATAAGCAAACAAAGTAGTATAGCTGGGGACGATAGGGAAACACACGCGCAGGTTTCGGGTTCGTGCTCTATCACATGTATCTTTTTGATCTCCCGGGGGTACGGCCTGTCCGTTTTTTTCCTACATCTATATTTGTGGGTGGGTTTTTTCCCATATCTATATCTATATTTCATAGTTGCCGTTCACCGTCACCGAACGGAAGGGGTTTGGAATTTTCCCCGTCTCCCACCGGTGAGGATACCATATCCCTGCAATGTAGTATCGACCGTTCCATTTGCCTCCGTGCCTGCAGGTATGTAAAAATGTCCAGTCTGTACTCTTGGCGTATAAATCACAATTTGGTTGCAGCTTTGCTTTTGCTTTGCTACGCAGCTCCAGCCAGTGAGTTTGGCCGGTAGCGTGCGGATCAAGATGTCCCGTAACTGAATTCCCGCCTGATCATTTAGTCTTGACTGTGGCTGGCTGACTTTGGGCGGGCTAATATGGGGTGATTTTTTAAGATTTAAGTTTTTCAGGTTGGCAGCCTTGGTTGGTAATGGTGTCCAAACGTCATCTGTAAAAGCGAAAAGTGTACAGTATACTCTGCCATTTCATCATGGAATGACGAATGACCTACCACAACGTCTAATTTTTGGTGAATGGGTCTTACAAAAGCTCAATGAAAATCCGCTGTTTTATCGAAAAATTTTGTTCAGTGATGAGGCTCATTTCTTGCTGGGCGAATAAGTAAACAAGCAAAACTGCCGCATCTGGAGTGATGAACCGCCACATGCCATACATGAATTATTGATGCATCCCGAAAAAACAACAGTCTGGTGAGGTTTATGGGCTGGCGGCATCATCGGTTAATATTTCTTTAAAGACGATTGTGGAAGAAACGTTACTGTTAGCGGCGAACGATATCGAGCCATGATACCCGATTTTTTTTGCCCTAATTGGCTGAGTTGAACTTGATTGACATGTGGTTTCATCAGGACTGTGCAGCATGCCACAATGCTCGTGAAACAATGGATATGTTGAGGGTGAATTTGGTGAGCAGCTTATCTCTAGATTTGGCCCTGTGGGTTGGCCCCCAACGCCTCTTGATTATTTCTTGTGGGGTTGTGTCAAGTCGTTAGTCTATTTGGACAAGCCGAATGCTATTGAAGCCTTACAGGATAACATAACATGCGTTATTCGTGGAATACAGGCCGAAATGCTCGAAAAAGTGAGGAAAAATTGAACCTTTCGAACGGACATTTTGAGACGGAGCCGCGGACACTTACATAATATTATCTTTAAAAGCAAAGACCAATTTGTCGATTCCAATGAAAAATTTTAATATAGTATTATGATTTTAATATAGTGTTTGAGTGTTTTATTCGATTTAAATAAAAAACCTACCTATATATGTTAAAAATTTGTAAATAGGGATTGTAAATTCTTTCTGATATCTGCCACACAAATTGACTAATTTTTCAAAATTAATTTTTTTTTCTTAGTGACACCTAATTCGTATATTATTTAGAGAGCTTGACTAAATCTGATAAGGTCGACCAATTAACCTTTCCCCTTATTTTAAAATCTTCTGTTAAATAGGGCTTAATTTATACAGGTTTAGTATACGTTAAGTGTTTGATAACGTGAAGTCAAAAGAGAAGGAAAATAGGCCGTCACACTCCTTCTGGATCTCCCTTACAAATTTTCCAATTTTCAAAACTTCAATCTTTCCTGTGTAATTTCTACCTAGTAGGCTGCAATTACATAGACTTTTGTTTTCATTGCGTTGATTTATAAGGCAAAATTGGGAAAAAAAATTATCGTTGCTTTAAGGTAACTCCCACACAAAATGACCGATTTGATATATGAGATTTTAGCTTCACAGCTTTCAATCAGTAGTACTGAATTCACTCAAATTTGGCATTTGGGTTCTGAGGACGAAAATGGGTGCATTGCCATAGCTTCTCTAGCAGCTTCCTCACAAAATGGCCGATTTATCGATGTTTAAATTTTCATTTCGACTCTATATTCATAAGCGACCCCTACATTCATAAATAGGAGATGAGACATCAGTTTACCAGTTAACCAGTTAACCAGTCAACAAGCTTCAGAATGTTGTCTTCTGACTGAGACGAAATTGAAAAAAAGTCAAAATCGATCAAGAGTCGATGTCATGCTAACTTTTCACAATCGCTGCACTCACAATCCTTGCCTGAAGTTCAGACGATAAATAAAGAATATTAGCTGGGCATTACGCGACATTCGAAAAAAATTGTATTTATTGAAAAAAAATTCTCATGAAAGAATCAAAAACTACTCCATAGTGAAAATCTTGCGCACTTTGAATTATTGCTAAAGGATCAGATGGAGAATATTATCCGGACATTACACTGCATTTGAGAGAGCAAATTGGGCCGGATTAGTGAAAAGGAAACTTAATGATTTTTGTGCCATAACAATGCACCTTATAAGGCTAACATTATGAACAAATTTCTAGCTAAAAATCAACAAATGTTATGGACTAACCACCGCATTCATCTGGTCCAATTCTAGTTGATGTTTTTCTCTCTCCAAAACTCAAATTACTGCTCCGAAGCATCAATCTTCAGTTGATAGAAGACGTCAAAGATAATTCGTAGCAAGCACTAAAGTTCCAACTGTATGTTGATAAAGTTGGAAGAAATGTTTCCGATATATCGTGGTGTTAGTCTAAGAAGTTCATAAGATGTTGTTTAAAGACGTTCTAAAAAGGAGTAATAGTTATGACAATTGATATGTGGTACAGTCGATATCACTTCAAGGACCTACAGAAAGAAGTATTAGTCTAAGACCATAAAATGCATTACATCGATCGGATTAGAATTAATTTTCCATCATTTTAGTTGGTTTTACTTTTGATTTTGACAAACGTAAAGCTATTTATAACACATTTCTACAAGTTAGCCTTGTTAGCCGTGAAAAATAACTGGCGTTTCGCAAAGAGATTTTTAAAAATCTCGATAATGGTTTTGGCTATATATTCATCATGTTAACTGCTGTTTATGAGAAGAATCGTGCAGTAATTTTGCTATGGACAGGCATGAGATGGAGGTTATTAATTCCTTTCCCTTGACCACATGAGTGGTTTTCTATCTATCGAAAATTATGTGAAAACTGTGGTTTTGTTTATCGAATATTCCCTCATTTGAAAGTTTAATCAAGTTTAATAATTGCTGCCAATTTTCGCACTGATTTTATATTGTCAAACATAATTTAAGTTTGTATTTATTTGCGTTTTTTTCTGTTAATGTGAAATCGTGTGATGAGTCTTTAATAGCCGCTATATGAATTTCAAAATACCACTTTAATCAAATACCAGATTCAAGCACCACTTCAATAATCAAACAATGTTGTTTAGTTATAATTTAATTTGGTAGAGTTCATAACATACCCACCCATATCTCAAACATAAATTCCACCCTCCTCCACAAACAATCGTGACACGTTGTGCAGCTCCTATATGGTTTACATTTTCTATCACCCCCATCCCATTCGCTGCCCTACAGAAACATTTTCACTCAATATAACAGCAAGAAAAATGGTCTCAAATTTTACACCTTTTTTTTGAAAATTCCAATGCTGCTGCTACTTCTAATCTGCCTTCAATAAAAACTAACTTTTATTTTACTCTGCGGCATAATAAGCGTTCTTTTGTCGCAGTAAACATCAAAGAGACAAAAACCCCCGGGAGTATAACATCGTAATCCATTGACACTACAGCCGTAAACATTACCCGTATTCCAGCCGAAGCATTTCAACAATTTATGTTCTCCAAGGACTTGTAGGCGAAATCAGTAAAGGTTCAGCAACTTTTCATTAGCTGCATTGGGGAGTGGTGGTTGGTTGATTCGTTATCATAAGGCTGACGTTTCAGCATAAATTCCTCTGGATACTTTGCGGAATAGTGATTTCTTTCTTTACAATAAAACGAAAAAAAGGATTTACTCACCAAACCAAAGGATAATTTACTAAACGAAAATTATGTAAACAATTTTTACAAATTCAAACAAAGACAGAGACCGACTTCAAGCGAAAACAAATGTGTAACTTCCACTTTCAAAGGTCTTCGAGAATGCGTAGATATAGCGAAAATATGAAGGTACAGAAAGGCACGTATTTCGCCCATTTATTACTTTAAGGCTCAATAGAATTTCAGATAAATCGTTTTTTGTGTGGTACACAAACTATACGAGTACTCATGACTTCTGGGTTATTTTCACAAGGATGCCTCTTAAAATCTGTTACATCATGCCTGGACAACGAATAAAAGTTTGTGTATTTATTTGCGTTTGTGGTCCCTGGGTAGTGACAAGGCTTACGGGATTACATTTACCTCTATTGACACTGATAATGTGCCAGTTAATACCTTCAACGAAATACCTTACATAGCATTAGGTGTCATATGAAATTATGGGCAGAACACTCGAGAGAAAATGTTTGAGAAAACAGAAAATTCCAAAGCAATTGAATGTAAAAGTTGCCATAGTGAAAGTTGATAAACAAGCATTGGAATAAACTTGTAGAGTTAAAATTTTTTGGCAGAATTAGAATTCGAATTTTGACATTTTCTTACTTATTTTAAAAAAATTTCATAAATTTTCTCGCAACGAAATAGCAGTTTTTTAAGGAAAGTCTTATGCAAAATGCCTTAAAACTAAAATTTCTGGGTTCTTGCTTTGCAATGGACTCATTGCTACACGAAAAGTTGTCTTATAGAGAGCATAGTAAAAAAAAAACTTTTGAATACGGAAAGTTTTTGCACGAAAAATCTTCAAATAGAAAAGTCGCTGCATGGAAAAATTTTTCTAATAATTTTTTGTTTTTTTTTTTTGTAGAAACCGCATTGTAAAATACTTTTGCTTAAAACAAAGTTTAAAAAAGATTTCTTGTAGAAATTTATTGCACGATAACGTATTCTATAGGAAAATGGTTGAACAATAGTTTCTCCCATGTAAAAGTTGTTGCTTATCTTTCCTCCAGAAGGTAATTGAATTTCCATCTTTCCCGCAGAAAATTGATTGCACGTTAACATTTTTCAATGAAAAATTTTTGTAGGACAAATGTTTTGGACAACATAAGCAGCAAATGAGTTTATTTTGTTTAGAGCCCTAAAAAATTTGAATTATGATCAAAGAAAAATTGATAAAGAATCTCAAATCTAATACTCGGCTTTTCTTCTGTCTGTCATAATGTCTTATTGAAGCTTAAGAATATTTCGTCTCCTTCCATTTTGTTTTCATAAATTATAAACTGTTTTGAATGAAAAAATCGTATCTAGGAATATTTGTGTTAAACCAGATCATTTTTCTGAGGTCAATTTTTTTTATATTATAGAAATCATGTAATTGACAAAAAATTGGCGTATTCTGCAGATTAGAGTTCAATGTGAAAAATGTAAAATTCGATAAATCAATAAATTTGTAGAGAAGAACCAAAAGAAGCAGGTCGATATAATGCATTTGCAGCCTCCGCCTATGATCACTATTCCAAGTTCTAAGAAGTATCATAAATTTTTACAACAGACATCGCATCTAACATCCTGCCATAACAATCTTTTTAAGAGAAAACATTAAAATTTATCCTATGGGGAAAAGTCGGTCTCAGTTATCATGTAAGAGTGCCTTTGAATGACAATTTTTCTAATATGAAATTTGTTGCATAGCAACTTTTCGAAAATTATTTCTGAAAAATAGTTGCATGCAATTTCTCCCATGAAAAAGTTCTTCTAAGAAAAATGTTCATCCAGAAGGTAATTGAATTTCCATCTTTCTTGCAAGAAATGATTGTATGATAAAGTTTCTTAATGAAAAATGTTTGTAAGGCAAATTTTTCTATCGAAAATTTTTTACATAACAAACTTCCTAACAGAAAAGACTAAAATTTATCCAATGGAAAAAATTGCCACAACCACAATTTACCCTATAGAAAAGTCGGCTTCGGTTACCATACAGGAGTGTTCTTGAATGACAGTTTTTCTAATATGAAATTTGTTGCATAGCCACTTTTCGAAAATTATTTCAGAAAAATAGTTGCATACATATTTCTCCCATGAAAAAGTTGTTTTAAGGAACCCTTTCCTCTAGAGGGTAATTGAATTTCCACCTTTCCTGCACAAAATTGATTGTGTTGTGTTCTTTTTAATTGGGTAGGTTTGGAGGTTCGAATCCTACAAGCTGCGCCAAATGTTGTGAGTTTTTATTGGGAGCCGAACACCTCCGACCGTATTTCCTGGGTAGACACTTCAAGGTCTTTACGGGCTATCAACCTCTAAGGGGAATGGCCAACCTGAAGAATCAGACTTCCCGTTTGGCCAGATTTCGGCCCAAGTTATCTGAACATGACTTCAAGATAATATATAAGCCTGGCAAAAGAATCAAAACGCGGACGCTCTGAGCCGAATACCTCCTATGAGAAACCAGATGCTAGAGGTGCAGACCAGAGCAAGGACCCGTGCGGAACAGGAGGAAATGGCTACTGCAGAGGTGGGTTCAGCGACTAACGGAAGGAGAGAACCCAAGGAACAGAACCCCTCTGAAATTGAGAACAGAGAATGTTCCGGGAACCGTGACGTAGGGGAAAAGGCACCGGCTGTTTATATTTTGATGGAGGATACCCGAGACATTAAACATGCACTAAAGAACTTCCATTACAGCCCATCAGAGGGTCATCAGGGTTTCAGGAAGACACTGGTGAAACTAAAGAGACAGTTTCGATGGGCTAGTACATGCAGGGACTATATTGCAAAAAAAGTACCCTGAAGACAGTAATGCCGATGGTAGTCACTGAAATGCCCAGCCGGCCATTCCAAAAAGCTTACATAGTAGCGGCAAAGAGATCTGGTTAGATTGGAAAGTGAACAAAAGAATATACAGGTATCTTGTCAGTACTCTTTATTGCAGGAATTGTTAGATGCAGAAGAGATGAAAAATAGAATAAAGGTTATTCATTTTTCCAATAAGCAGATGAGTATCCCCTCTCGTCGTGGGCCTCGCGACTTTAAACAAGGCCACTCGACGTAGGGATTCTGTGTAGGGAAACTGTGTCACAACAATATTTTGTATTAAAAATCTATGACAAAACATCTTTTTTTTTATACAAACGAGGAATGCTATTATAATTTTTCTTATAGAGACACTGTGGTCTGACAACTTTTGTTATAGGAACCTGTTGCACGACAGATTTTCGTATAGAAAAGCTGTTGCAATGTAAGTCGTTCTAAAGACAGATTGTTGCCTGACAAACTTTGCTAATAGAAAACCTATTGGAAGGCAACTTATTTCAGGGAAAAGTTATTGAGAAGTACTCCCCGCCCGGAGTAATGAAATTAAGTATAATTTTTCTCATGTAAAGTTGATTGTGTGACTTTGAAATGCATTTTTGCTTTAGAAAAGTTGTTACGAAATATATTCTCACGTAGAAAAGTAGCATATAAAAAATCTTTTCTCAGACAAGTTGCTGTGAAGCAGCTTTTCCCATCGAAATGTTGTTGCGAGTCGTCTCCTTTCAAAGGAAATGTCTTGCGATACTTCTGTTTTCGTTGGAAATGTGTTGCAGATGTCTTTTCTTACAGAAACGTTGTTTCGAGACATCTTTACCCATGGAGAAGTTATTGCGAGGTATATTTCCTAACAAGACCAGTTATTGCGAGCAACTTTTTTGATACAACGGATTTTGCGAGACATTTTTTCTCGTAGAAACAATATTGCTCGATAAACTTTCCTAATAGAACAACGACAAGCATGTTTATTTGCAGACAAGTTGTTGCGAGCAACTTTTTTGATACAACGGATTTTGCAAGACATTTTTTCTCGTAGAAACAATATTGCTCGATAAACTTTCTTAATAGAACAAGGACTGCGAGACAACATTTCATAATTTTTCTTGTATAAAAGTTTCTTCGAGAAGTCTTCTCTCTTAGAAAAGTTTTTGCGAGGCATATTTTCTGGAAAGCAGCTCTCTGCAGATGTTTCCTCTTACAGAAAACTTATTGTGAGTCATTTTATATCAGAGACAAGCTGTTGTACGACTTAGAAAGATTGCCATGTGGCAAACTTTTTCCACAGATATTTTGGATGACTAAGTTTTTTTTATGAATTTTCCATGTGATAATGATTGTTGTAAGAAGTTTTTGCTGTATGATTTTTATCAAGGTAACACTTTTTCTAAAATCAGGATTAATGAAACCTTTACGGTTTAACTGGAGACTGATTGCATCGACAACCATGGGGGGATAATTAATTTTATATACTCTGATATGGTGCGCTTTTACAAAAAGACATAATTAAGTGTTGGTAAATGCTTTATTGATATACAACTTATAACATTTGGAATGCAGCTGTTTCATTTACTTTTTTTTGATATGAACAAGATTTTCGATGTGAACAAAATTGTCACTTTTAAAATTATTTACATGTTTGGACAAAAATCGAATGCTTATGGTCAGGTTTCTTAACCTTTTAGAGCCACAAAAACAGATTTATAAACCAAATTTTCATGCTAAAAAACATTTTATAAACCTATAGCGAATTTTTATGAGAAAGGACTCTAATCCTTATCGTACTAACGTTTTTCCTTGCGCGTTGTCGTCTTTCTGCTTCTAATGACACCATATCCCTTTCAACTGAGAAAAAGTTATTAACAAACTCGTTGCGAGATACCGTAACCAGTATTGAGGTGTAAATGAATAAAACTTCATTAGACTCGTACATGACACGAAAGTTACGGTCCTAAGTGAGAATGTGGTGGTGTGAAAGTTTATGATTGTGTTACACGTAACGAATGCACAGTGTATCGGTGAAAGGGTTTACGCATTATATGTGTGTTGATCTGGGTTGTCCTGGCAGTATCCTGTCAATTTTTTATGTCATGGTTATTAACCTTCCACTTGTAAAGGATAACAGTGGGGCACAAAAGAGGACATAGATGGTAATGAGATTTAAATGTGCAAGAAACTGCATATAGTAGGATGTAATACAGAAGTGTAACGAGAATTTTGTTGTAAAACGTAAAGTAAGTAAATATCGACAATATTTTAGATATTTTAGTTAACTTCATATTGGTCAATTGCTTGTAAGCTGATGCTTTAATCTAGACATAATACATTTCTCTTCCATATTATTTATTACCTCGATTCCTTAAAACTTCCCTATTTAACTCACACTCATGAGAGTCCGTATTATTATTTGAACAGTATTGCTCCACTGTTCTATTACAATACCACAGTAAATGCTATTTCGGGTCTTACTTCTCTTCTCAGTAAAATTCGCATTGATGCAGGTAGACATCTATTCAAGATAGTTTTCTCATTGCTAACCCTTCCACCACATTCCCTCAATAGTAAAGCCTTGCATCCTTGTTGTGTGTTTAGTTTCTTTTTCAATACAGAAACACTGTTTTTATGTCACCTCTACCACTCCAAACACTTTTCCAGTTCAATGTACTCGGATGAATAGAAGTCTTGGGACTTTGACTTGATATCTCATCACAGTTCAAAAGGTGAAAGATAATATTTGTTTTGAAAATGTGGAAAAAGGATACTCCAAGCAAATACGAAAAAACGTGCAAATGTTGATAGGCGATGCAAAAAAAAGACTGTTAAGGCCGATTATGTAGCATCCTTCAACATCAGAACCGAAAGCATAAATTCGATTGCACACAGTTGGTGAAAAAGACATTATGGCGTACAGAATTATGGATGATGTAAGAGAACCCGATGAGTAGGGAGCTTCAAAGAGGGAGTGTGTGTTCATATATCAAAGCATCTGTAGAACCAGCAGCTCGGAGTGTAGCAAATATCAGTACTAACTTTCAATACAATAATGTTGTGAACTAGTAACCACTCATAATGTTTCAATGAATTAAACTTTTCAGCTGAGCTTTGCAGTTTGCCACGGAGGTAGATATAGGGTGGCGCATAAACAACGTCAACGGCGACTATATTGAATGCGTTCTTGTGCATCATTTGGTTTTATCTTATAAACCAATTGCATCTTATATGGGAAAAGATGTAACATATGTAAAATTCTTTGCAAAGACCGCCCAGACATCTCTAACTGCTGAGAACGTCGCCTAGTGGAAGTTTCAAGGTTTTCCTCGAGACTTGCTTGCACTTGAGCAGTGATCTTTTCATTTCCTACTGCACGAGGTCTTCCAGCACGCGGAAGATCACAGACAGCCCCTTGTTCCATAAAACGCTGAACTAATCGATAAATTGTTGGAGCGCTAGGAGCATTTCGAACATGAAAGAAATTTCGATATGATCTGAATAATCAAATGCTGACTTTCAAAGTAAAATTGGACAGCTTTGGTTCTTTGTTCTGTGCTGAGCCTTTCCATCATAAATTTCCCAAGTATTATTTAGCTAATTCTGTAAAGAAGAGATAAAAAGACGTAAAAAAATTTATTCATTGATCAAATCTTAATGTTGCTTATGCGCCACCCTATATAAATTAGTTCATAGCCCAGTGGGATTCATTAATATTAATATTAAATCCCTCAATTCCATTGAGGACATCTCGGTAATTACCGTAAATATCTTAAAAATTTCACGTGTTTCACAAATTTCATAAATTTTATGAATTTCATAAATTTTATAAATTTCATAAATCTTATAAATTTCATAAAGTTTACATTTTCTAGATTTTCTAAATTTGATAAATTTCGTAAAATTTATATATTTCTTAAATTTCACAAATTTCATAAATTACATAAAATTCATTATGGAATTCAAAAATTTCATGAATTCCATAGATTTCATACATTTCATAAATTTTATAAATTTCATATATTTCATAAATTTCATAAATTTCATAGATTTCATGAATTTCATAAACTTCACAAATTTTATAAATTGCTCCAATTTCATAAATTTTATAAATTTCATAAATTTTATAGATTCCATAGATTTCATAAATTTCATAAATTTCATATATTTCACAAATTTCATAGATTCCATAGATTTCATAAATTTCATAAATTTTATAAATTTCATAAATTTTATAAATTCCATAAATTTCATACATTTAATCAATTTCATAATTCCACAAAATCCATAAATTTTACAAATTTCATAAATTTTATAAGTCTCATAAATTTCACAAATTTTCTAAATTTCATAAATTTTATATATTTCTCAAATTTCACAAATTTTATAAACTACATAAAATTCATTATTTTCTTAAATTTCATAAATTTTACAAATTTTAGAAATTCCATAAATCTCATAAATTTGATAAATTTCATAAATTTCATATCTTCCACCAATTTTATAAATTCGTAAAATTCAGAATTTTATAAATTTCATAAATTCAGAATTTTATAAATTTCATAAATTCGTAAAATTCATAAATTTTAAAAATTTCATAAATTTTAAAAATTTTATAAATTTTATAAATTTCACGAATTTCATAAATTCCATAAATTTTATACATTTAATCAATTTCATAATTCAACAAAATTCATAAATTTCATAAATTTTATAAATTTCATAAATTTTATAAATTGCATAACTTTTATAAATTTCATAAATCTTATAAATTTCATATATCAAATTTCCTAAATTTCATAAATTTTACATATTTCTTAAATCTCACAAATTTTATAAATTACATAATATTCATTATTTTTCTTAAATTTTATAAATTTTACAAATTTCAG
>JAHXMU010000525.1:625710-656480 GCA_019455685.1 Philornis downsi | reverse complement strand
AATTCAGAATTTTATAAATTTCATAAATTCGTAAAATTCATAAATTTGAAAAATTTCATAAATTTTAAAAATTCATAAATTTGAAAAATTTCATAAATTTTAAAAATTACATAAATTTTAAAAATTTCACAAATTTTATAAATTTCATAAATTTTATAAATTTCATAAATTTTATAAATTTCATAAATTCCGTAAATTTCATACATTTAATCAATTTCATAATTCCACAAAATTCATAAATTTTATAAATTTTACAAATTTCACATATTTCATAAATGTCATAAATCTTATAAATTTCATAAATTTTATAAATTTCATAAATCTTATAAATTTCATATTTCAAATTTTCTAACTTTCATAAATTTTATATATTTCTTAAATTTCCGAAATTTTATAAATTACATAATATTCATTATTTTTCTTAAATTTTACAAATTTCAGAAATTCCATAAAACTCATAAATTTGATAAATTTCATATGTTTCACCAATTGTATAAATTCGTAAAATTCAGAATTTTATAAATTTCACAAATTCGTTAAACTCATAAATTTTAAACATTTCATAAATTTTACGTTTCATAAATTTCATGAGTTTCATAAATTTCATAAATATCACAAAATTCATAAATTTCATGAATTTCATGAGTTTTATAAATTTCATAGATTTAATAATAACAAATTTCCTAAAATTTTCAAATTTTATAAATATTGAAAACTTCAAAAATTTCATAAATTTTGTAGTACATTTTCCCTATGAATTTACTTTGTAGAATCCGCTCCTTCCTTAATTATTTTCAAAAAGTTATTTTCCCCTTATTTAAAGTGCGCTCCTGCTCTTTCAGTATTTGCTAACACTTTATTTGTTGTTTTGTGCGCCCTTTGTTTTTAGTTACAAATTTTTTTCCGCATTTATTTTAAATTGAAATATAATATGAGATTCTGGTTTGATACAGTAAACAAAAACGCTCGACTGTTTAGTAGGAAACTGTAATGATGTTTTTCTTTGTTTGTTTGTACAGAAAATGTCTAAATACTCTTTTTTGCCGGTAGTAACTTTTGTGAGTTTCATTTTTTTTTATGACAGACAACTTTTAGATTGAGGTTAATGAGTAAAGTTTCGGTTATCCTCAGAGGCAGCAATAAAGTTGATTACAGTGTAAAGTTTTAGGACCGTATGGAAAATTATTGGTTTGAAATTATGATTTCAAATATGTTGCCATAACGAGGAATGGTATCAAATTTTATGAAGTTGTGATTTTGTTATTGAAAACGGAGACGTTAGTTATATTATAGAATAGTAGCCGTATAATTAATATTAATTTATGTATTTAATTAAGACATAGTACACGTATGATTAATATTAATTAAGATACATTTGTATAAAATTGTATATAATTTATATGAAAGTATTTAAAGACCTTTACATGTTTCAGAATTTGGGGTTAATTTAGTCATACCACGCCTGCTTTCAAGAGAGTAAAAACAGCGTCGTGACGATGTTTCAGTAGAGTTTGGTTGGTTTGGCAACGTTTCGCCGCAATAAAGCTGTATTTCAGTGTAGATTTGTAATGAGATAAAGGAACAGTCAAAGCAGTGGACTGAAATGGCAGAATCGTGTTCAAAGATGGCAAAAACGGTTCCATGTGCAGGCGAGGTTATGTCGTCTGATTTTTGGGTTAAACGTGAGATTATTGATTATCTTCAGGAAGGAAAAACCATAAACGGCGAATTTTACGTTAATTTATTGCAGCTTTTGGGTGATGAAATTAAGGGGTTACGGAAAAAACGACGTATTTGGCAAAAAAGAAAGTGTTGTCTCATCAAAACAATGCTCCAGTTTACACATCCACTATTACGATGCCCACAATTAATGAATTAAAGTTCAAATTCATCACGCATCTTATTCACAGGATTTCGCTCGCACTTTTTTCCATAGCCGAGCATGAAAAAATGGCTCGATGATAAAAGATTTGTCAACAATGAAGAGGCGGAATCTGCGGTTGATAGATATTTTAAAGAGTTTGACAGTTGTTATTACAAACAGGGTACAGATGCTATTGAATATCACTGGAAAAGGTGTACAGAGCTAAAAGGAGATTATGTTGAAAAATATAGAACATTTTTCCCAATATTTTTGCGTCTTCTTTGTTAAATCGGCTAGTTTTAGAATCGCCATCGTATGTTAATAGCATGCTATGGACTTACTTCCGTAAATGCGAGCGTTTTGTTTTGATTAAACGGTAGTTGTTCATGTTCATGCTCCTGGTCGCTGCCAAATTAAGTGGTCTCAATCTGATATTGGAGTTGCTGCTACGCAGACTATATTTACCGACTTTCAACACATCTTTCATAACAATTTTAATGCTGTGATCAGAGTGGCGGTCCAATGATATTTCCAGGTTTTCATTTTTGGTATGTTTAACTGCAGATACTATAAATAATCAAAATCTGTCCAGTAGGAAAAATTTGCTCATACAAGAGGGATTGGAACCACATCAAGAAAAATGGTAATTTTCATGATTTTTTAAAAAAATTTTACTATTTCTTCGTTAATCAAAAATGAAATAAGATAGATAGTGATAGACAGATAGATGGAGATAGAGGTGATAGGTTGAGAGGTATGTGACCGACGTGGCGGGATGATTAGTGCACTCGTCTGTCGTTCGTATGATTACGGGTTTAATCCCCAGCACAGCCACCAATAATTATTTGAGCGATCACCGTAATGTGTCTAACGAATATTTCGAGTGTTTGAGTAACCGACAAGTCTAGTAAATGTTTTTATAATTTTGGAGTTTGAAATTATCCTTAGCTGTACGGGACTTGTAAATTTAAAAATAGAATGCCTGTAAGCTGACCGAATATGAGAAGATCTCCAATATCTCATTGATGGGGTATAAGTGAAGTGAGAAAATCTCCAATATCTCATTGATAGGGTATAAGTGAGTGGTACAGTACAGGTAAGTGGGCAAACAGTCTCAACCATTGGTAAACTGTTAGAAGATGCTAAGAGATAGTCATTTTTATTGTAGAACTGAGATAGTTCGCTACAGAGAGGAGGATGGAAAAGGATGAAAGGCTGGCGTTTCCAACATCTAACAAATATAAACATCTGGCTTCGAGTACATCGGTAAACTGTTCACCATTCGGTAATTGTTCACAATTGACAAAGAAAAAACTTATTTCATTTTTGATTAACGAAGAAATAGTATATTTTTCAAAAATTCATGAAAATTACCATTTTTCTTGATGTGGTCTCAATCCTTCTTGTATGAGCAAATTTTTCCTACTGGACAGCTTCTGATCATTTATAGTATCTGCAGTTAAACGTACCAAAAATGAAAGCATACAATTACTGAAACAGGTTTTTAAAAAATTGACAATTTTCAATACTTTCCAAAATTTACAACGTTTATTCACATAGAGTAATAATATGCAAATATGAAAGAATGTGATCAAGATTTTTATAGTTTTACTTTAGACCTACAAATATATCTGGCCTCAATTGTAAAAAATATATCCAGTAAGAAAAAAACTTGGCCATACATGGACTAAGACAGCTGTTTAAAAAATTATCAAATTTCAATACTTTTCAAAATTAATAATATTTATTCACACATGGTGATAATGTATAAATATGAAAGAAATTGATCCAGATTTTCATAAATTTGCCTTAGACCTGCAAATATATCTGGGCTCAATTGGGAAAATTTGATTCAGTAGGAAAAAACTTGGCCAAACTAATTGAGACCTTGGTTATTGAGAAATAGTAATTATGGAATATTTGCTGCCAGTTCACATTTGTTGCCATTCCATTTGTTCATAATACTTGTATCTATGTGCGGATGAAACACTCAACCCATTTCAAATCAATTTTCGTAATATTCGACGCGTATTTTGTTACCTTTTCTCCGTCTCACACATTTATCCAGGAGTTCACTTTTAGCTTAATGTGTGCTCCATAAAATTAAATTACCTTAAAGTAAGCAATTAATTTATAAAAAAAATAAAATCTGTCCATAATAAGAAATTTATGTGCCATTTTTGTTTCTGCAGACCTGATTCAATATACTACAAAAATATTGCCGAAATTCTTGCCAAATTATGTTCTTTCACATTCTCGCCTTATGTTTTCAATAATTTGGCTCAATTATGGGAAAAAACAGTATCCACTCCAAATATGTGACCACGGTGTAATAATGACTTTGTCGATTTATCATCTTAATTGTTTTTTCTTTTCACTATGTGATCTTTACGATCTGCCCTCCTTCATTTCCTTTAACACCCACTGTGTGCTATGTCCTCGCTTTTGTCTGTCTGTCTTTACGACTAAGTTTTGTTGTTGTGCTGAAAATTATGAGTACTTAAAGGATAATGTCTTAAGGGAAATGCAAGAGCAACGACAGAAGCAACAGCACCAGCAGCATCACCAACGTCTTCATTATTATCACGTTTATAGTCTCCTTAGATGCCAAAATGGCCAATAACATGAAAGGCTGAAGTGAGTACTTGTCTTTCACACACGCGCACGCATTCATTCTTGCGGCAACATTCGCACTTGCTTATGATGCTGAGCGCAGTGAAGAAGCTTTATATTGCACACACACACCGAAAGGTAGAGGATGCTTTTAATTGTTGATCATTAGCCTGGAGCGTTGTAGTTATTTGGGTATGTGTGTGTCTCGGGTATACCTTTACAAGAGGTCATAAACAGAAATACATAGATGAGTGCATGAATATGCGTACTGGCGTTATGTTGTATGAATGGAAGCAAGAAGTTGTAATTGAATTGGATCTTCTGCGTAATTTCGAGAGTTGAATAGGAAATTGAAACGTAAACTAAAGCAATGAATTGGGGTAAAAGTATTATTTTCAGCTGTCAAAAATAGTTTCAGCTCTTATATTTTTTCCATCTTACTCCATAATAATGATATACATTTTAAAGTTCCTTTTGTAATGCCAAGTAGTAATCGTTGGAACCCCATAAAGTATACATTTTTGATCATCGTTATAATTTGTCTCAACTTGAGTATGTCGACCTATCAGTTTTCTTGTCTGGTGGGTAAAGATTACCATGGTTCAGCTAAGAGAATGATATTTTTCAATTAAAATGTCTCATTATCAAAGTTCAAAAATGGCCTGATCGATACGGTGAAAAAGGACGTGCCCATATCAGGTCCAAATCGGTCTATGAGAAATTGATCTTTTTGCAGATTACTTTAGGAATTTTACGATTCATTCGACAATTAAGTGCGATAACTAATATGGAAGGACCCATTCATATTTATAAGTTCAAAAACTTTTTAATGAGGGCATCCTATTTGCAGGCGTGTTAACTGAAAATCTATAAGGATTCGATTGGGCGAAATAAACTTTTTCTCACAAAAAAATATAAAGACCACGACCACGAATATGTACCTGGAATATCCTAGCTCCTTGGAAAAGTAGCTCCTTTCTCATTGTCTGCCAAATATAAAGCTGAAATTACAGCTGTCCAAAAAATAGGCAAGAAATTATTAGCTGTATAAACTATGTCATATACTAGTGCTGTCATGCTAAAATGCGCGAATTTGAAGGTAGACTTATAATTGGCAAGAGACTTATACATCTTCTTTCATAGAAGGTCTAAGTTGTCGTGTAGACATAATTTATATCAAGTCGAAGTAATATTTTACCACGTTGATTTTTCACATTGTCCCATGAAAAACATGTTTTATGAGTACTAAGGAAAAGTATATGACAGCTCCTGTGGCCATGACATAAAAATTGTTCTAGGATATTTTACAATCATAATTAGAATGTAAGATATTTTTAGTCCAAAAGAGTCCAATATTAGCTACTTCCGATAACGGAAGTAACTGGCAAATTCACTGCAGTACATAATTATATATAGGTAAATATATACACAAGTCTGCCATTAGTATTACGAATGTTCTGTTACACATTCTGTTAAAGTCGTCAATAAGTGCACATCGCGAAATATACTTAATGATAGGATTCGACTGCAGTGGGTGCGGATTCTAATGGCGTGATTACAGTGATTTACATGTGCAGATTTTTCCCCTTTAATTGATACTGTGAAGCCATTGAGTTGATATCTTTTCTCTGATGGAGTTGGTGACTGATGGGTGGAAGTGAATTTTTTGGAAGGTAATATCCCCAAAACATTGCCGCATCGCGTGAGCGATTGTTCACGCAGGGCTCAGACTGATCGCAGTCTTTGCCGACTGTTTAATGTCATTCACATCTGACTATTTATGCAGCGACTTCGGTTGATTGTTTACACAGCGACTTTGGTTGATTGTATACACAGCAGCTTTGGCTGACTGTTTACACAGCAGGTTCATCTGACTGCTTACACAGCGACTTCGGTTGACTGTCCACACAGCAGTTACGACTGGCTGTTTACACAGCGACTTCGGTTGACTGTTTACACAGCGACTTTGGTTGATTGTATACACAGCAGCTTCGGCTGACTGTTTACACAGCAGATTCGTCTGACTGCTTACACAGCAGATTCGTCTGATTGCTTACATAGCGACTTCGGTCGGCTGTTTACACAGCAGCTACAACTGGCTGTTTGCACAGCGACTTTATTTGATTGTTTGCACAGCGCCTTCGATTGACTGTTTACAAAGCAGATTCGTTTGACTGTTTATACAGCAGCTTCGACTGACTGTTTGCACAGCAGCCTCGACTGAATGTTTACACAGCAGATTCATCTGAATGTTTTTGTAGCAGCTTCGACTGTCTGTTTACACAGCGGTATTTGACTACCCGTTTCGTAAGGTAGAAATAAGCACCTCACTGTGTATAAGTATATATTATATATAATTTCATTCTGAAATTCATAAGGGATAGGAGTCATGAGAGAATTAGTTCAAGTTGACATCATTGCTTAATACCTATACCTTTAATTAAATCACGCCAATAATGAGAACGGGATCCTACCGTACTCTGAAGAGAAGCTGAAATCCGAGAGAGAAATTTATGAGAATTTAAGCCAAGTAGACGTTATTGCCTGACGCATTTTTCAGTAATCAAATTAAGTTAATATCCACAACCGTACTCAAAATTATCAATATTCGAGCTGATAAGCGAACCAGTGAGATACTAAGTTCCCGATCAACTATAAATTGAACATGTCTGTTATTTACCATATCTACTATCAGATATAAACCAGTCACATCACTGCCTAGACAAATTGTAAAATTGCAGTGGTATTGTACAGTTTATCGTATCTGTCAGTCCAGTAGATTGTTATTTTGTCGAACATCGATAAAACAATTGTTATTGTGGTTTTAGTCACTGAAAATCTACTGTGTTATTATTTCGTAAGGTTTTGTGGGTCCTTATGGTGAACCTAAAAGCGATTGAACTTATCATTGGAAAAATCAAGCTACATATGGTACTAATATAGTCAGCAACTTATTATAGCTGATAAAATTTCAGGGAAATTGATGAAGTAACGACGACCACCCACATTCATAGCTTCACATCTTTCAAAGAGTTGCACATAATTCGGATTTGGCACACATCATGCTTTTAAAAAGCTTTGTTGTGTGAATGAAAATGGAGTGCATTGCCATGCCCCTTCTGGGGCGGCAACAACGATAATCAAATGCTATAGATCAGCATTTTTTTTTTCAATTTTGTGTTTTAGTGTTATACGATAATTGTAGTGCAACCCAGCTGGTACACATTAATTATAATAGCTGCGTATTAAATATATGAATAAAATATGAAAAAAATTGGATGGTGCCTCCTACAAAAATAATCAAATTCAACGTATATATTATTGGAATCATTAACAGCATCAGTTCGCTGAATTTGCCACTAAGAACCTGGCAATCAGCCGCGCACCACTATTGCGCCAAATGTCGAAGATTGCTATTCACCAATGAAATTGCTATGATTCACCTAACTGAAATTTCCTTTCCTTTTCCTTAATTCCTTCCTTCCCACACATTCTTCTGTGAGGCATCAAAAGTTAACTAATTAAATTAGTTCAATTTTCATTTAACACACATTAGCTTCTCTTTTTAAACAGCTTGTCGTGAAAGCGACCATTCCATTGCAATAGATATGAACTGTACGATATTTCTTATGTTCAGTGAGTTTATACACATTTTCTTTTTTGAGACCGTGAAAAGAATCTTCTATTAAAAAACCATTCCATACATTAACTTATGAAGCTTTTAATAGACTTGCCTTGTTATATCGAAGTGTTCGTCTATGCACAGATTTAACCGCCTCTGATAGGAGATTGTATCGGGGCTCAAACCCACCATCGTATGAATGACAGTCGCGTATACCAACCATCGAGAAAGTGTCGGTAATGAAAAACATATGAACCTAGATTATGCTGAGGCTATTTCGTCGACACCATCTTAAACTAAGGAATGAAATTTTGTGTACTTTTCAGAAGAACAGAAAAATTGATGAATTTCATTTTTTTTTTTTTTTGTAAAAATGCACGATATTTTTCCGAATTTACAATTAATTTACCCCACACAGTGCTCCGTTCCAGCCCAGTGCCTTATAGAGTAGAACTGGAAACTAACGAAAAATTTAGTTTTTCACATTCGTTAGTATAAGATGGTGTCGACGATTTATGCGCCTCTCTTCTGATTACCTCAACCGGCTAACAGGAACAAATATCCCAACATCACGATGACTGATGACGCTCTCCACAAAAATTAAGTCACCTCCTTATAGGATGATAACTGTTCAACCAACATTATTCTTCTGCGTATGAGTAATGAAGACTGAAAACATCATTCTTCTGCGTATGAGTGATAAAAATTGAAAACATCATTCTTCTGCGTATGAGTGATAAAAACTGAAAACATCATTCCTCTGCGTATGAGTGATAAAAACTGAAAACATCATTCTTCTGCGTATGAGTGATAAAAACTTAAAACAACATTCTTCTGCGTATGAGTAACAAAAATTTTAATGGTAGTCTTACTTTGCTTTGCTGCCTGCGGATTCCTAACACCTAGTAAAATTTGCGACAATTTGAGCACATTTCCTCTCCTCTGTATAGAGCTGGTGATAAAGATGATTGATATGATAGCAGGGGGAGTAGCGGGGAATCCTCTAATCAATTTGATACCTCTTTCGTTGTAGCTGTGGAATGTAAATATTGGACAGTATTGCGAATTATCCAATAGCAATGATCTTTAGGAGAACCAATTTCACAGTTGGTTTCTACCAGAGAACTGAAAATTGGAACTTAATTAATTTGGATCATATAATTTCGTAGTGATGTGAAATTAATGTATATGTAATAAAATTGATCGTGCAGAAATTACAAGTGGCGATAAATAAGGGATGAGAATTAGAATTAGTACCAATTCAAAGGAGATTTATTGAGGCAAAGAGTTGTGCTTACCAGTTGAGATCTGATGTCGAAGTGATTTTTTCTTATTTAGTACACATATTTTCACTCAATGGAGTTATGTAACACTTCAGGGGCAAAAATTTGAGATCATTCACAACAATATTCTTACAAAAGTACATTTTAATGTACAAAAGAAAGGTTAATCTTAATATAAATTCAATGGTAAATTCAAGTATGTATACAATCTTAAAATTATGGCTAAAATATTGAAGTTTAGACACCCATACAGTGATTTCGTTTTCCCCTTTATCATAATTTAATCTCTTTCGATTGAAATCAACGGAAATCTCATTCATTAAAACACATTCTTTAATAAATATTTCGACAGATAAAATTGTATTCGATTATTTCACTTTGTAGCTGCTCCATCTCCGCCCCAGCAGTTTTTGAATCATCCTCATCCTCTGTTAGTTTGTTTCTTTAATATTGCTGTGATTGTTGAAAGTTGTGAATGCATTAAAGCGTTGCCCCGCATGAACGAACAACTGTCAAACAACTTGAAAAGCGAAATTGTAAAGAACGAAATGAAGTGGGGTTTTATTGTATGAAGTTTGAAATTTTAATTAATTGAAATGTGAACTGAAAGGAAGAGGAAGTGGAAACAAAAATCGGGAATGGTTTGAGTTCAATGGGAGGGAAGTTGAATATGCCGAATTGGAATGAATGCCTGGTGCGTGGGGTGTACTAAGTTTTGTAAACATAAACAAATCGAATGATAAAAATAAAAAATTTCAGTTTCTTAACAACGTAAAAGTTCACACAAACTTTATAATATCTGTTTCAATAAGTAATTGATCTTAAAAGATTTACAAGAATTTGGTATTTGAAAATGCCACAAAAAGTTCCAGCCGATTTGAAATGTAGTAATCTTGTCAATATTATAGCACTTTTAATTGTAAAAAAAGAAACAAATTCCTATGGCATTCCTCTTATGAAACATGAGAAAATTCTCGTTTATTTTAGGAAAGAAAGCCAGCGAATTTAAATTGAATAAATGCTTTTTGTATGTGGCTGGAATAAAAATTTGCTACCATTTAATGTTGCGAAATTTAGTTATCTACTGAACTAAATGTTCTCTTGCTATCATTTTATCCGACTAAATCTGTTTAGGGAATACCTTCTGTAGCATTCAAAGTGTTTTAGCAATAGAAATACCATTCCGTAAACGATGCAAATTCACTAATTGTATTACGAAAATCATCTAAACCCCCATTTGCGTCCTTCAAAGCTATCATAGCTAAAAACTGATGACATTTGTGATGTAAAATTTGTCGCAGATGTCATTTAGCATATTTTTTTAAATAAAGTTTTTGAATTTTTTACGCTTCAATTATTTGCCTCATTTTTTTCAAGGTATTTTAATTATTTTAAATCAAAACTCAACTAAAAATGACGCTGTTTTTTTTCTTCAAAATCATTGCCTTTCCGTATTCCAATGATGAACTTAATATGTGTCTGAAGCTGTGATTTATTGTGAATGAGTCTAAAAATAGAATGCGTGTAAGCTCACTGATTGCGAGAAGCTTTTCCACATCTCATTCATGAGATGAAGGAGAATTTAGTTTATTTGTTTGTGATTTATAGCGCATAAGTGTCGATGCGCTTTTTACTGTCCTTGATAAGTGCTGCTTCTCACATTCAGTGGACATTTCAGACTCATTTTAAGGGACCTACTGCTTAAACAAGACTTCGTAGATCATTTCCAAAAGCTTTTGCTAAACTTGTCGATCACTCGTCTATTCCAAATAATCGTCAGACACGTCAAGGTTAAGATACTGCACAGATGATCCTTTCTATTTTACGAGGCCGGTCCCTAAACTAGCCGACCTGACCTGAAGATGGTGTCAGTAGTTTGAAAAAAATTATCTTGGCTAAGAGTGGCAACCGTATAAAACATTTGGTTTAGGCTTTAAGGCGCCGTGCTGTTTAGTATTTTTATGAAAGTAAACGATTTCAGTGAATTTGTAAACATGGAAAAAATCACTCACTGCTACGTAATTCAACATTTCCGCTTGAAAAGTCTCAGTCCAACCAATATTAAAGTCAAGCTAGACTTTATTCTAGGGGAGTCTGTTCCTTCGTTTACCACTGTAAAATATTAAGTAGCAGAGTTTAAACGAGGCCGTACGAGATGCCAAGACAAACACCGTAGTGGTCGACCAATTGAGGTGTTCACACCAGACACAGTTAAAAAAATCCACAAAATGTTATTGGTTGATCATTGGCTGAAGGTGCGTGAACTAGCTGAATAGATAGGCATTTCAAAATGTGCTATACTTCGTACAGTGAACAAATATTTGAAGATGAGAAAGCTGAGTGCAAGATGGGTGCCGCGCTTGCTTTTGATACAGCAAAAACGATGTCGTGCAGATGTTTCAATAGAATTTGGTTAGTTTGCAATGTTACACGCAATAAAGCACAATTTTTGCGTTGATTCATAACCTTAAATCGGACTTAGATCCCCCACTTTACATCTGAGACAAAGGAATAGTCAAATAAGTGGACTAGAATGGGAAAATCGTATCCAAAGAAGACGAAGCCGTTTCCATCTGCAGGCAAGCTCATGGCGTCCGTTTTTTGCCGCGAGCATGAGATTATTTGTACTGATTATCTTCAGAAAGAAGAAACCATCAACGGGGAATATTATTGTAATTTATTGCAGTGTTAGAAAAAAAAAATTGTCAGGTCAATGCTCCAGTTCACATATCTAATATTGCGATGACCACAACGAATTAATTAAAATCAGAATTGCTTCATCACGCACCTTATTCGTCAGATTCAGCTCCTTTGGACTATTTTTCATTCCCAAACTAGAAAAAAATGACTCGGTGATAAAAGATTTGCCAACATTGAAGAGGTGGAGTCGGTGGTTGATTGTTATTTTAAGGAATTTGGCAGTTCTTACTATAAACAGGGTGTAGAAGCTGTTGAATATCACTGGAAATAGCGTATTGAACTAAAAGGGGATTATGTTGAAAAATAAAGAAAATTTTTCACAATTATTTTGTTTTCTTTAGCCGACCTAGTTTTGCGACCGCCCTAACATATGTGCACCAGAAGAAAGCATCTAAAGTACGAAATATCTTCTGACCAAATACGTTTCACGACTGTTTAACTCGACTGTGGGTAGGCGGGTGTTTCCTAGGATGCTTTGTACCGCCTACCCCTAGAACGCAGGCCTCTCTATCTGATCCTGTAATTAAGCAGGCAAAGGGTATGATGCTTGCGAAGAAAAACAAAGTAGTATGGCCTTGTGCCAAGCGCCCTAGGAATAGGTGGGTTATGTCTTGGGATTCACCTATAATATGTTTCAAACTGATCTTGGACCTCGTTTTTCGAAAACCAAGTAAAGGGGAGATTCATATAAAAACAAGACACATCCTGGCAACAGGTGCGACATAGAGAAGCCGTCGGGAGGTATCAGAAGATTTATCTTTTCCGTAAATATAGTTGTATGACCAGAGAGATCTGGTTAATGAACTATGATAGGAGCATGGTGTACTCGCTTTTCGCTGTGTTGATATTCTCTCCTCGGACATCGAAAATCTATGCCGTATTATTATGGATTACCAGTTCCATGCGAGGTATGATAAAGCAAAACTGAAGTAGCTTGTCTGCGAAACCCAGACCAGAGGGTTTTTCTCTTCTGGTAGCACGGGTGACCAGGAGCCCAAGGAACGTTGTTCCTTGCTGGTCAGTTGGTGTTGGACCCCTGGTGGGAGATCGTGCTGGCTGTGGTTACCCGAACAAGTGTTTTCAGTGCTTTTGCGTTGCTCAGGTGTCAGTGAGCGAACGCATTAGCTTGGAGAACACTGTTCATTCTATCCGAGGTTTTGGCTGGATACCTCAACTCCTACCCGGGAGGTAGTTTCACTTCATACCAAGTGGGCTACAAAGGTACTTTGGACGAGTGAGGGAGTAGGACCTGAGGAAGTTTTCCAAGGGACCTACTTCCAATCTCTGGCACTCTAGCTAATCCTTCGGGATTAGTGTGAGTACCCCAAAGGGGCGCTTGCCGTCGCTAGAAGAAAGAAAGAACACATAACCAAGAAAGAAAAGCATATGATTAGAAAACGGCACCATGTGTGGTGGCACACCTTGGGTAAGGCTTTCACAGCGAGACTCAAGTAAAACCTTCACATAATGTTTAACTCGACTGAGCGGTGTCTGACTGTCTGTCTGGCTAGGAGATTAGTAGACACCATAACTGCCGTAAATCTTTATGAAACTTAAATAATCTGACATATTACCATAACGTAATCGGGAAATATAAATGGACTATGTCGAACCATCCCTTCTGATATCTTCAATACAAATTGGAAGATTTATCCGAAATTCTGTAAATCTCAAATATTTCTGTTGAACGCATTTAATCCTTCCTTCCCAAGAATTGAAAAATGAATTTCGTAAAGTAGATTAAAGTATGAATTTGAAATTGAATTGAAGAAGGAATTTGATTAAGTAAATTACGAATTCTAAAATTATGAATTAAATTGAATTTTTGAATTGAATTGCATTTAATTAAATTGTATTGTTTTGAATTAAAATTGCATTATATTAAGTTACACTGAATTAAGTTGAATTGCAGTGAATTGAACTAAATGGTAAAAATCAGCTATTTATTTGCCTGTGTAAGGGCCCCTTCAAACAACCATGTAACTATAAAAACTCCTATTTTATTACGTCCATATGGCAACCCAGCTGGGCACGGAGGTCTCTTGGTTGAAATCAGTGGGATACTTGTTCTCTTTTTCCGCTAGCCGCCCTCAACATACGATTAAAACCTCAACCTTTTCCTCATCTCTATTACGAAACCGACTCATAAGTACTCACATCCCGCTAAGAACCTTAGTTCTTCCACAAAACCTCCAATCTCTCTCCCGGAACCTAAGTTCCAAATTAAATCTTCAGTCCAAATCTGACAGATTTACACACTAGCATTTGCATCTCGCATTTGTATTTTACAATTTCTATATGATATTTTCTTATATTGCTTGGCTAAACTTGAGGCAAATTGTCCGATTGACCACACCTCTTCTCGTATCTCCCAACCATTTTAAATCATATATTCGTTTACTCATTTCTTTTATCCATTTGGCATACGTTGAGATGTTGCTGAAATAACTTCTGAAAATGAAAATAGATAGCATATTCACACCTCCTCTAGTACCTCTCATACAAATTCACAGATTCCTCTTTCTTTTTAGTTTCTAATTAATAGGCGAGAGTAACATAAATCTTTGTCCACTGTGCCGATTTTTAATACATGTTAAAGCCTGGAAAAATTCTTTCATTAGAAAGAACTCCATAAATTACGTATTTACACTACTCAAATATTTCGATACATTTTCGAAAACTTGTTTATAAGAAATTTTTGACTATGACGCATTTTCTATCCCAATTAAGTAAGTAATATAACATGTATTGTATAGTATTGTTATTGTGCGTTAACGTTGTAATGTACACGAAGAGATACCATTTTTTACACATTCTAAGGTACCCTAGAAATTGAGTGGAGGTAGGACTACGGGAGCCTTTGCGCTGTTAGCAACAGTCGGGTGGGGGGTTCGTGTCCTTCTCCAACCAAGCCATTTTTCCATTACAAAAAATTATTATTATATACTCCCTATTTTTTTTAATTATAATTTGCTTAAGATGTGCAATATTCAAAAAAAAAAAACCCTTGGTGTAAACCGTTAGATACTCATTCATCGTCAGCTTCCATAGAAAAAAACTCAGATGTCCTTGAGAGATATTGCCTCAAAACCCTCGCCTTCCATTATCCTTATGGCATAATTGGTCTTTTATAAGGATCCCATCATTAGACCTCACTCGTTACCTTTGGCTCTCATTCCTTTAATCAAATATCCAATAATTGTTCTATAAAACATTAAAAAATTTCGTTCATTCAAAAAAAAATTTTACATACTTTTCATAGTAATCTTGTTATCATTGCGCTTAAGACAAGAACAACTCTACGACGAATTTTGAAACGTGATTTGCATTTGAAGGCTTATAAGATTCAGATAGTCCAAGAATTAAAACCCGATGATGCCAATAACCGACTTAACTTTGTCAATTTGATGCTAGAGTGGTTCAACAATTTCAACAACGTGATTTTTAGTGATGAGGCCAATTTTCACCTTAATGGCCATGTGAACAAGCAAAATTGTCGGTTCTGGTCCGAGACTAATCCCCGACGCTTGCATGAACGTCCACTTCACAGCCCTAAGCTTGTCGTGTGGGCTGGGATAACGTCAACCGGTATTATTGGACCATACTTTTTTGAGGACGAAAGAGGGCATGCGATGACGGTTAGTGCCAGCTTTTTGGTGCCAGCTTTGCAAGAACTTCAAGGCAACACCTCGAGGATGTGGTTTCAACAGGATAGGGCCACATGTCATACGGCTAGGTTATCCATAGAGCTGCTGAAAAATGTTTTTCCTGGAAAACTCATTTCGAAAAGGGGGGATATTGAATGGCCCCCACGTAGCCCCGATCTCTCTCCATGCGATTATTTTCTATGGGGCTACTTCAAATCGGTAGCCTACGAGAATAATCCGACCAATTTAGAGCAGTTGAAGAGGAACATTATTCAGGAAAGTAACAAAATACCGAGAACAACTTTTCAACGAGTTTTCCAAAATTTGCGACTTCGGTTCCAAGAGTGTCAAACAGCCGAGGGAAGCCATTTGGACAACATTATTTTTAAATCTTAAAAATTCCCATGCTTCTACTTTTTAAAAATACAAATATATTTTTTTTATGTTTCGTAGTTTTTTTTAATTGAATATTTAAACCGCCAACACCTTTATGGCCCACCCTGTGTATAGTTGTAAGATTTTAGTTTACAATTTTATTGGAAATAATTTACTTGCTTTTAGAAATAGCTTAGATTATTATTTAATAGGTTTTACACATAAACAATTTTGTTAGATAAGAAACATTTTAGGTAGATTTTTAAATTATTGAATGTGTTTTCTCTTTCTTTTTTTTTATTGTAGACATAACATGATAAATGCAATCTTGTTTGGGCTCAGCAGAAACATATACTTGCCAACTTCAATTATGATTCGAATTGGGAAACGTTAGTTAATTCCATTTTTTTTGACCATATTCATCCAATGTAATCGTTGGTAAAGTTTTGTTTTTCGTCAGAATCACTTTCCGGCGCTCACAGTTTCGACAATTCTGCTATCCTAGGCGGGGGATCGATATATCAGCCTAAATGTCGTGAACTTATTAAAGATTCGTAAATTAAATTTAGCAATCAGTTGAGAAAATCATGAAATTAGCCACCAGGTGTAGCGTCGGCTAAATAAAGTACGATTTTAACAATTCCCGTCTCTGAGTCTCGACAGATATTTTTATGTTCCGGGAGGCAACTTTGGAAGCACTTGATGTAATTGCAACCTTCTATATGCCTTCTCCAAAGGACCAATCTCCAATCCTATACAAGACTACCAGGATTCGGATGATGTGACATGAATTGCTTAAACAAGGTTAGAAACTTTAATACGCGGATTCAAATGATTGCGGATGATTTAGAAATTTAACACTTTAAATAAGTGCAATTTCAATCTGCTCACTTCAAAGGTTCTCGAGAAAAAGGGAACAATCTGAAGTTAGTTGTACAACATTAAGAGTTTTGTTGCAGCTAGGCTGAAACATCTGACTTCAAAATGTCAATCTTGCCATAATGCAGGCATTGCCAGTAAACAAAGTGGAATTAAAAGCAAAAGAGAAAAGTGAACTAAAATTGTGATTGTCACCAAACAAAAAATTTAAAATAAAGTGAAAAGATGAATTTGTGCTGACATGGAAAAAATTGTGCACTACAACGTAAATAAAATATTCCGAAAAATATTTGGAAAATTTGGGAAAAAAATCAAGCGATTTTCTTTAAAAATTTTACGTTGCTGTGCTTTTTATTATAACAATTGAGGAAGTACATATATTTTGTTTATTGCGTTGCTTAATAACATAACTATTATAATCGTGCAGGCTGCACATCAAAATAACCGTCTGATATCACTCAAACCATTTAATTTGACTAAAGAATTTACCTTAATATCATTAATTATAGTAGTCATAATATCGGGATCTTCAAAGTTATTCCCTTTCAAAAATTCTCCATTCATTAGATACATCCGGGATTATCACTTTTTCCTGTAGCATTGACAATTCACTTTATTTTTGTAATTAAGTTCTTTTTTAGTATATAACTGCCTTTTTCTCAACGAATACGGTTGTTTGCTATTTTTTCATTTTCAATTTATAATTTCATATCATATTTCAGTATCTTCGAAAAATATATGCGCGCTTTAGGCCATTAAAAAAATTTGTTTAGTTATTTAGTAATTTCAAAATAAATACTTTTTGATGTAATTTTTAACAAAATGAATTACTCTCTGATGTAATGAAATAGTCCTCAAAAACTATAATAATGTAGTGAAATACACCCCAAACAAAATTTAGTTGGGCGTTTTTTATTAAGGGATTATTTCATCATAAAACAACCCCAAAAAGAGCACTCAAAAGAGGTGAAACTATACCCAAACTATCACCATACGTATGTATATTGATCTTATACATGGTTGAAATGCTTAGTTTCATTATAATTTCAGTATAAAAAAGTGTCTACAATCCCGGATTGTATCGAACTCAATTGAGAGAGGAAGATATTGAGAAAACTGCCTTCTCAATAAATAATGGGAAGTGCAAATTCCTTAGACATCCCTTCGGTCTAAAAAATTCGCTATCAATTTTTCAGGCTGTTCTTGATAACATTCTTAGACCCCATATAGGCAAAATCTGTTACGTATACATTGATGACATCATTGTATTCGGAAAAAGCGAAGAAGAACACTTCGAACACTTATTCTTTATTCCTTTCTTTTTTTCGTTTGGTCTAATTTCATTTTTTTCTCTGGGCGTTACTTTATTTGGTAATTATTTCGTGGCGCCGGAAGTTATTTCTGATACAAACCACGGTGTGACGTATGAATAATATTTAATTGGAATTCATATAGCTCATGTGACGTATGAATAATATTAAATAGGAATTCATATAACTCATACGTATACTGGTCTAACACTCGAGCGGTGCTGCCGATTCAGTTTTTTTACCACTAAATTTAGGTAGTTTTTAAGCTATTTGCCGTGCAAAATTTACATTTAGCTTTCTTTTCATAAATACCATAGATTATTTTTGGGGTTTTCCCGCTAAATATATGATTGCAACTTATTTCAACAAATAGAACACCCAAAATGTTCCGTACTTTCTACTAAAAATAACTACGGTGGCACTTAACTGCATGGAAAAGGATGTGACAAATTCTTGAAATTATAAAACAATAGTTCTATGAATGAATTAAAGAAGAATCTCAAAATTTTACAAAACCATGTGGAATATTAGTTTTAAAATTGATGCCACTGTTAGGAACGAAATACTTGGCGATTTTTAATAATTATTTTGGGGCAAAATTGATTGGATTAGCACTTTAGCAGATTTCACCCTTGGACGAAATTCAAAATTCGTACATAATAGAACATGGTAATAAATTTTGATGAGCTGTATTTGTAACGAAAAATATACATTTCTAACTTTAAGTTTTTTTATTTGCTGTTTCATGTAAGTTAAGAACCTTAAAATTCTACAAAATCATGCAGCTTTACCAATTCAGAATATTAAAATAATTTTAAAGTTGATACCACTAATAGAAGTGGAAGTTGGTTAAAATTTTATGCAATGTCTGGTGTTTTTAATAGTATTTTGAGGCAATATTGAATTTTGCGTTTAGGTCAGACCAGTATTTAGCAGATTTCACTGCTGGACGTCATTTAAAATCCGTACGTAATCAAATCTTATATATGTATAAAATTTGATGAACTATATTTGTGAGGAAAACTACACATATCTTAATTAACTTAGGTGTCAGATATTTTTCCTCCTCTCCAAAAATGAATTTGCACCGTAACGGATTATCTATTTTTATGTTTCAAAAGTAATCTTATTTTATCGAATCTCATATAAAATTTAATAAACTACATTTGAGAGGAAAATACACATTTTGTTCTTGAATTTGTTTTAATTGCTGTGTTAAGCAAAGTAGCCTTTTTACTGTTTTTGTTTTTTACATGTTTTTATGTTTAATACTTTTTTATACAGGGTGTCCGTCGAGAAGGTGTACTGTTTGTTTTGCCGCCATTTTGTTAAACATTAGTCTTGACAGTTCCTATTTAACAGTCGTGAAGTAGAGACGTGGCAAATTTATTATGGAAAAATATTCGATAAATCAACGTGTTTTAATTGTTAAAACATTTTATCAAAATCAATCATCGAATACTGCGACGATGAGAAAATTACGTGAAATTTTTGGGAGAAACAAGGTGCAACAAGACACACTATTTATCGTGTAGTGAATGATTTCGAAGAAAGAGAGTCTGTAGCTGATAGGGCCAAGCATGGACCACAACGTACTGCAAGATCGGCTGAAATCACTACTGTTGCTCAAGAAAGTGTTCAAACCAATCCAACAACCTCAATTCGACGCCGTGTTCAGGTGTTTGGTCTTCAAAGAGCAACTTTGGCCACAATTTTGTACAAGGATTTGCCTTTGTTTTCATTTAAGGTTCAGTTGACACAAGAGCTTCATCCACAAGGCCATTTACGCCGCCGTACATATGCCAATAGGATGTTACAGCTCCAGCCATGACAACCCCGATTTTCATGAAAAAATCATAATGAGTGACGGGACACATTTTCATTGGAATGGATATGTGAATAAACAGAATAGTCAGTTCTGGGCACCCAGAAATTATTCGTCAGTCACCTTTGCATCCATTAAAAGCGACAGTCTGGTGTGTAATTTGGTCAGAAGGAATCATTGGACCTGACTTCTTTGGAACTGAAAACTGCCTAACGGTAACTGTCAATGGGGAGCGATATCGTGATATGATTGAAAACTTTTTAACAACACAACTGCATGCTTTGTGCTTAATTAACATGTGGTATCAACAAGACGGTGCCACATCGCATACAGCCACGATTACAATGGAATTATTGCAAGACCTCTTTCCACAACAAATTATTTCAAGAAATGGTGATATTGATAGGCCTCCACGGCCGCCTGATTTGACTGCTCCGGACTTCTTTTTGTGAAGATATCTGAAAAGCAAGATTTATGCAAAGAACCCAGAAACGCTTGAGCAACTCAAACAAAATATTTGTGATGAAATTAATGAAATACCGCGTGAAATGTGTGAGAATGTAATGAAAAATGTGGTCAAAAGGGCTCGCAATTGTGAGGCTAACAAAGGTGGACATTTATCTGATATTGCATTCCATACATAATTGCCGACATTTAATGAAACATTTATCAATGTGAGATCCATTCTCTTTCATTTAATCGAAAATTATAAACAAAGTAGTATATCTTCCCGACGGACACCCCGTATTTATACCCATGACTACGACTATTTACCGATCATTCTTGTACATAGAAAATATCACAAAAATTCTGATTTAGTAATAGATTGAAAATATTCGATCTGAAACGACTCAGCGCATGATTCTTGTTACTTTTATTAATTCAAATATTCACAATATTATTGTTGGGATTTTTATATATTAGGTTATCCATTTTATGGTTTCAAAACCGAGACTGTCAGCTATAAAATACCAGTCATCTGAAGTGTTATTTATTTAGTGATTGATTTGCCATTTACAAATATGTATCGTTTAACAACTGAGAAATGCGCGAAAATAGTTAAAACTTATCATCAAGTGGTGATTCAACGTGGACTTTTAATTGAACAAAATATTCTTCCCGTATGGAGTTTGGAAAACAGAGAAGTGATTGTGGAAAAGCCATAAAATCCAAAAAAAAAAGTGGCAGAATATGAAAAATGACTGAAAAAAAAAAATAGTAAAAATGACGCTGTAGGAACCTCAAAAAGAGTTACTGCTGCAACCTATCTAGAGGCTGTCACTTAAATGATATTGTAGCTCAAACACAAAAGCAAATACCAGGCATTATAATGAAATAAAAGTTTTGTCGAAATTATAACGTTATAGGTGTTTTGTTCAACTTTTCTTTTGAAACCAAAAAATGGATAACCTTTACATTAGTCGAAATGAATAATCTGGTAATATAAAGTTAAGTCTACGAAAAGACTTATGCTGTCTCTGACCACGAAAGCTGCTTCATCGATTTGGATGCGCTAATGGAAATGAGTTTTAAAACTGTGTCCTTAAGGAATTGGATGTAATAGGAAAAAATAAGGATAATGGCGTTGACTGTATAAAGATGATAGTTTTTATAATCCTTATGAATACATAAATCAAATTATATATCTTGAAATAAATGTTTTAACCGACAGGAATTTTAAATATTAATACGGGTCTCTCTTCTTAAGTCTCAACCTGTAAAACTCCATGAGTGTACTTAAATTAAAGGAACTTGGAACGATTTTCTTACAAAAGTTAACTTTTTCCTGGATGTGTTAGCATCTTTTTGTTGTAACACTAAGTGAACTGAATAGCTTTATAATAATTCCAATGTAAAAAATTGCTTAGCTCAAACTAGAAACAACTGAGTTAAAGAAATTTTTAATAATTTCGTTATGCTTTTCTTATGTTCGTTGGTATACTTTGAGACTCCTGTATGACAGTTTATTTTTACCATAAAAATGTAATAAATATTTAACCGATCGATAAAGCTCATATTCTGTGTGTAAACACAGCATATTAGCACGTTATTAATATTGTTTGAAATTCTACATTACTTTTATTCAATTTGATTAAACACAAAACATATCATTAATATTTTGTATAAATTTGCATATTTGATGTCGTCAAATTTTAACATTCAATGCAAGCGAAGGGAAAGGATTGCAAAGTATCTCTGTGGATGTAAATAAACAAAAACTTGTTGAAATTTATAAATTTCATATAAAACTATAAATACTTTATATCTCTTCTTCCTGTGAACAATCGAATTTGCATAATTTTATAGCAATTTTTGCATGCTTTGAGCACTTTGGTTAGAAGCAATTTATTATTTTTGCACTGAATATCATATAAATTTAATATCAGGCTATGAGATTTGTGTACGGGGGACGTAAACTGAATATAATTTTTAATAATATTTTCATATTCACTGAAATATGTTGTGTGGAAACTTTCAACTAATAACAACTTAAATTTAAATTGATATTTCTATAATTTCATTATGCAAATATAAATGTTTCACTCATAATAATTTATTGTGTTTACAAAAACTAATAAAAATCAACTCTATGTTTTTTATAAAACATCGACTAATAAGCGATATGTTTACGTAGGTGTCAGATATTTCCCTCCTATCGCCAAATGAATTTGCACAATAACGGGTTGTCTATTTTACGGTTTCAAAAGTAAATTTAAATAAAACACACATAATGCTATGATTTCTATAAAACTTTTGCTTCATTATAATGCCTGAACCTTTGTAGAATGCAATTGTTACGGAGTAAATCTGTCAGATTTAATCTGAAGACTCTGTTTGGAATTTAGGTTACTCGAGAGAAATTGGAGGTTTTGGTGAAGAACTCAGTTACTTTGCATTGAGAGAAATTGGAGGTTTTGGTGAAGAACTCAGTTACTTTGCATTGGAGGAGATGAATAGAAAATGGGATATTCAGTTAAATTACATTATTTGTTATTTTAGTTTTATTAGTAGGTTGAGGGTGGCTGGCAAAGTGGTCCGGCTTTCGGCTGGCGGAAAAAGAGAGCAAGTATATCGCTCATTTCAACCTTGAGAACTTCGTGCAACCGCTGGGTTGCCATATGGGCATAACAAAAACATGGGTTTTTATAATTCCATAGTTGTTTGAAGTAGCCTTTACTCAAACAAATAAATACTTAATTTTTTTAATCTACAATATTTACAAATTGTTTGATACTAACAATTCAATGTAATTCAATTTAATTCAGTGTAATTTGATATAATGCAATTTTAAATCGAGACAATACAATTTAATTAAATTTAATTCAATCTAATTTTCAGAAAACTCGTTTTAATTCATAATTCATAGTTCATCATTTAATTTACTGTATAAAATTCATATTTGACATATAGGAAAGATTAACTGTGTTCAACAATCTTGCCATTATGTACGAAATAAAATGTATTTTAAATGACCGCCTGTGGATTTTTTACAGCAGACGATCCTTTTGAGGTAAATTTCGTCGAATTTTTTATATATTTCAGACGGTATCTTGGCGATAACTTGATGAATGTTGGTTTACCAAATGCTTCAACGTATGGGGATTATAGACACATAGACACGGTGTTTGACGTAGTCCCACAAAGACGGTCTAATGACGTCAAATCGTTGTTAACGGTTATGAATCTTTTCCATATCTCCAAATATCTGGCATGCCGCAGGGTAGTATTTTGGGGCCTTTGTTGTTGTTTAATTTATTTATAAATGATATTTCTAACTGTTTTAGGAAAGTAAATTTTCTTTTATATGCAGATGACTTAAAAATATATCACAAAATTTCTAATATTTCTGAGGCTTTAGATCTTCACAACGATTTAGACAATCTTCTTGACTAGTGTTCCCTAAACAAAGTTTCATTAAATCTATCAAAATGTGTCCATATTTCATTTTCAAGGTCTCGTAATCCAAATCAACAGGTTTTCAAAATTGGTGATTCCTGTAATCACTACGTGGTTTTTGATGCGGCGCTGTCTTGCACCTTGCATATAAATTATTATTATTATCACTAAAGCTTATTTCATACTAGCGTATATTGGAAAAATATGTTCCGATTTCACTGATCCACATACTTTAAAAATAGTGTACTCGTGTACTTCCTATGTAAGATCAAAGTTGGAATATGCCTCTATTGTTTGGAGTCCTCTTTGTCAATAAATCAATATATCATGTATAGGAAGAATTCAGCGGGTCTTTCTGAAATTTCCTCTCTTTTCAATTAGCTTTGGTGATTTTGTGCCTGCTTATCTCTCCAAATACTGGTTACTGGGTTTACAGCCATTGCAATATCGCCGTATTTATCATACTCGTGCCTTGTTAGTTGTATTCGATATATGTAATAGCTGGTATAATTGATTGTTCTGAATTATTGTCGCTTACGTATACCGTTTTATGTTCTGCCGAGATCACTCAGATAATCATATCTGAATTCAATATCCTAAATGGGATTGCAAGAAATGAATACCCAATTCAACACCTAGAGTATTGCGTGTTTAGAAATAACTTTAAACTGTTTCGTTTTAGATATTTAAAATAAATAATTTACATATTTACATAACTTTCTTGAAATATGTTATGCCAATCCTTAGTCTGAAGGGATTTATTTGTCCATAGACATAAATAAATGAAATGAAATGAAATAAAACTGAAAAAAAATCGTGATCTTGGTGGCCAATGTGAAATTACGCTCTCTCCTGCAACAAAGTCAAAATCGCTTGTTATGTATGGTTCGTGACGCTGTCCTGTTAAAACCACATATGGTTTAGTTCATAATCTTCATTTGCAGACCAACAAAAAGTTGCTTAGCCTTCTACCATAGCGCTCTGAGTTGGTAACGGTTCCTCCGGCATTGTTTTCGGAAAAACATGGCCCAATAACACCTCCAGACCATAATGGGCACCAAACAGCCATTCTTTTCTTTTGAGTTCTTCGATCTCCAAATGCGACAATTTTGCTTGTTGACATAACCACCGAGAGAGAAATGAGTTTAATTGCTGCAGAAAATTTTGCTCAAAAAATCAGAATTTAAAGTCAGTTACTGTAGCAATCAATCGACATATCTATGGCGTTGTGAATGGCCAGCCGGTTTTAATGGTTGCGTGAGTTGTGCTCCATATAGATGGAGGTATAAATTCAATTGAAAAATACATCATATTGAGCTTTAAGATTGGCCCAATTGATAAGAACACCGTGGAATCGACAAATTCGGATTATCCGTCGCACTTTCACTGACGATAGCGATATTTTCGGCACTGCGTACATTGCGACAATGCACAAAACTGACCACATTTCTTTATAATCTTGCCAATTTCTTGGCAACATCTTTAGAAAATTGCAAGCTATTCAGAATTCTGCGTTACACTGTCGATTATGAGGATCATAATCACCCTGTAATGCACGAAAATTGTCCACGTGTGAATTATCTTCTTTGTAGTAAGTTGTTAACTATTTTTACGTGTTGATGAACAAACAAATATTTTTTGAGAAAAATGAAAATGCACCTTATTTTCTGATTACACCTCGTATAATAATTCCAGCATAAAAAAGTGTCTACAATCCCTAAAGGTTATTCCTTTTTTCGATCTAATTTCATTTTACCTTTAGGTATTATTTTATTCGGGAATTATTTTGTGGCGCCGGGATTTATTTGTGATAAAAAAAAATTCTGTGTGGCGTATGAACAATATTTAATAGGAATTCATACAGCTCATATGACGTATGACTAATATTTAATAGGAAATCATATAGCTCATACGTATACTGGTCTAATACTCGAGCGGTGTTGCCAATTTTGTTTTTTTTTCCGCTGACTTTAGGTAGTTTTTAAACTATTTAGAAAATTCTCCACGTGTGAATCACCTTCCTTGTTGTAAGTTTTAACTATTTTTACGCGTTCTTCGATTGTTAAACAATCCATATTCGTAAATGGGAAACTTTCCACTAAATAAATAATTCTTCAGATGACTGGTACAGCTTTGCCAGACCGGCGGCTTTAAAGCCACTAAATGGATTACTCTGTAATATGTTAATTTATGCACGCTTTGATTATTTTTACTGCCAGTTTTCGATGAGAGAACTCGCCTATAGGAGTTCATTATACATTCAAGAAATTAAATGCGAAACGTTTATTTAATCATCTATCTCTCTATGATATTTGCGTTCATATTTACTTTTTTTTTAAATAAACTAAACATGATTTTCCGCATTTGTAATGAATAATTAATGTTTTTTAAATCACATACGGGCACACTAGGCAGCAAATTAATGTTTTAGTTTTTTATTTAGGAAAATATATATTATAGGCAAATATATATACCTAATATTAAGGCAAATATATATTAAATGGTTTTGGCACATCATCATAATTCTTTTTTTTTTTTTGCAGGCATAAGAAGTTTTAATTTTAGAGAAAAAACATGTTTGCTAAATTCGAATTATGCACGTTTACGTATCACATATTATATTAGTACAAATAAGTCTCCCTCTTTTTACATAAGATGGCCTCACAAGTAAGTTATGATTGCAATTGTTAGTTGTAAAACATCATATTGTAAGTTTACACGTCTGATAACATCGGGCTCATGAAATACTGGCCATATTGCGCCAACATTTCTTCTTTTTTTTGCGACAATGTTAAAATTGAAGTCAAAATGACATCACATGAGAGAATCTTTGATTTACAACTTTAATTTGAAGAAATCTGCTCCTGACGGGCATCGATTTATTATAAAAGCCTGTAGAGAGATTGTTTTGAGTTGCAAAAGTTACCCTCCATGATTTTAAAGTGGCTTAAGAACGGTGAGTTTATGTCAAACACAGGAAACGCTAGTTAAGCCCGAAAGTGTACGAAGAAGCGACATTGGAGCCATTCTTAAAGGATAACTCCTGCTAAATGAAGTTTGAATTTATAGCTAAAGAAATAGTTAACAATTTCACATTGTTTAAAGTCATTGAGATTGACTCAAATGGAAGTAAAATGGGGTTTCATACAAACCGACGACTACAAATATGGAACGTCAAATGTTCACATGGGAAATACAGTTTGCCAGACATAAACAGTGGTTTGTTTGCATCGTATAGTCACTGATGATAAAAAGTAGATCCAGAACTATAAGCAAAAGAAGAAAACATAGTGAGGACCAACTGGCCTTGCTCTAACGTCGATAACCAAGTCGAATATCCATGGAAAGAAACTCGAACTGTGTATTTGGTAGGATCAACTTGACGTTATGTTTCGGGTAGTTCAAAAAGTTCTTTCGGTGCTTAAAAGAAATGTATTTACAAATTCATATACATTAAAACAATTATTTTAATCTATGATATAATCTCCTCTTTTTTTTAATAACTTATTTCAACCTTTCTCGGAGCTTTTTAATTCCTCTCACATAAAACTAGCGTGGTTTTACTGAAGAAAAATCATTCAATCCGATTTTTCACTTCCTCGTCATTATGGAAATTCAAATTCTTCAAGTGGTTGCTCAGACTGCGAAATAGGTGATAGTCGGACGGGGCGAGGTCTGGGGAGTACGGTGGGTAAGGTAAAGCTTTCCATCCAAGCTCTGATAGTCTGTGACGGGTCCGCAAGGCAGGGTGAGGCCTCGCTAATGCAGTGTGAGGTACCCACATATCGAGGTTGCTCACAAATCCGAGCCCTTTTATGACTCCGTGAACTAACCGTTAATTTTTCGTGATTTCTTGATTATTTCAGCTATTTCCTTCACTGTTGCGCTGTGATTAACAATAACTAAATCTCTCACCTCCTCGGAAACAATTTCTTTTGATCTGAGAGCGTTCGTTACGGAGAAGTCGTCCATAGAAAATCTTTGAAACCATTTCTGGCATTTGGTCCGTTTTCTTCATAAACAGACATTATTTTTCCGCTGGCTTCAGCAGTCGTTTTTCCTTTTCGGAACTTTTTCGCCCACTTTTTTCACTTTTTATAATTTTTTTTAAATGCTATAACCACTCGCGACTAGAACGAGAACACAAGTAAGCAATAGCAAACAGTTTAGAGAAAGGTTGAGAGAAGGTTATGATAGTGTTTCAAACAACTCAACGTCATGAGAAATGACGTATGGTGAACTAACGAAATAACTGAGCGGACTTACCGAACAACTCGATGTGATGAATCCCTCAAACCGAACAAAACTTTTGCTGGGGCTCCCCAATGAACGCATTTTATGCGATTGAGCTGAATATTCAGGGAAAAGGTTGCTTACTACAAGCCATGATAATGCTCGTCCACATGCTGGGGCGTGAGCTATCAACATCTATGTACTTCGAAAACGTCAATAGAGAGGTCTCATTACGCCCATCGTATTCAGCATACTCTGTCCCTTACCATTATATGAAAAAAAAGTTGGTTCGACTTCAGGAAAGGTGAAATATTGGTTAGAAGTTATATTCGTATGTCTTCAGAAAGATAGGAAAAGCAGTAGCTAACGATGTACAATATTTTGAGTAAAACATAATAATTGACGAAACAGCTGAGACTTATTTGTGTTCCCAATAGCTCTTTTATAATCTTGCAAAATTGTCGAAATAAATAAAATGAATAAACGTAATTTTCCTTCTTTCACGTATTCCCGACTTCGTAGGGACTTTAACGAAAGTTTAGTTTAGAGTCAGTTTGTTATTGTAAACTCATTAGAAATTAATTTCTGATTCGTATTCGAAATAATAGCTCACTTATGTATATGTTGATACGTTTTTCACCTGAAACGAAATTAAAAATCTAAGTTGATTCTATTTCTCTATCGAAGCATAATGAAACAGACATTTCGATTCGAGAACTTGATATAAAAATATGGTTTTAACCACTTTTATTTCTTAGTCTGAATCAGAGCTGAAACTAAATGCAGTTTTGTTTCTTGGCAAAGAAAAAACCTGACGCTTCAAAAATGCCTCAAATAATTTTATTTCTAAATTTACCGTACTAGGCTTTGGGAAATTTTCACAGTTACTCAATATTTTGGTTGGATTCTTCCAATTGAAAAATTTGAAATGAAATAAAAAAAAAAAAACATTTATTGAATCAGAATCAAAATTCTTCCTAATTTAATTTTGGGTGCAAGAAACAAAAAACAAAATTGTTTAAAATTTCTTTTCGGACATATAAAACAGAAACGAAGTTCAATACAATTTTGATTGAGTTTTTGGAATCAAAGTAAAAACTTTGTACATTTTTATTTAGAAATATTCGAACTAACAAAAATGACATTAAGTATTCAGAACTGAATACAGAAATGCAATATTTCATACCATCTTGTACATGCCAAAAGGGATGGTGACCATCAGTGCAGAAGAGTTTGAGAGGTTGCAAAGGCAGCAGGAGCTAAGGCGCCAGAGAAAGGGAGACGAAGACGACGAGAGGGCGAGAATAGAGCAAAACACAGTATGTTCCAGACCGACTTCGGAAGACATAAACCGACGCCAAACCAGCGGTACTCGCAGCTTCAATATCCCGTTGAGGAACCGAATTATTCGCCATCAATCACCAACTGACCTAAGGCAAAATATCAATCTTGACCTATGGATAGATTCCCCAGCATAGCAGCCATGCCGAATTTTACTAGTGGCTTTGAGAGCTTTGGAACAATTGTGGGAAAACCTTAGTCGGCTTCAAAGTCCAAGCGGGCTGGACAGGACAATGAATACTTTTAATCTGCTTTACTAAATTAGATGAATTACAATTAATCTTTTAGGAATTGCACGGAATTATATTGAATCAAATTGAATTATATTGAATTGCAATGGATCAAATTCAATTACATTGAATTAAACTGAATTAAAAAAGAATTACATTGAATTGAAATTGAATTTGTATTAAACAATTTGAAGAAATTTGCAAAAATTAATAATTTATTTATTATAAATTAATACTTTATTTATTAGTGTAATGGATACCTTAACTAACCATGTAAGTGTAGAAAGGTCCATTTTGTTACTCCTGGGTGCCAACATAGGCGGAACAGAGGTTTCATGGTTGAAACCAGCGGTAATTCTTGTCTTTTTTCCCGCTACACTCCAACAGGACCGCATCGCCAGCCGCCCTCAGCATCAAATAAAAACCTTTAATGTAAGTTAACAAATCTCTTGTTTTCATCTGCTCTCACATGAAATCCCCCGTTAATATTTCAATTCCTCCCCCAAATTTTTCCGAACATAAGTTTTAACTAAAACTATCAGGTTGCAAAATCTGACAGATTTACATTGTATAAACGTTTTTGCAGTTTTTAAAAACTGAAACAATAGTTTGGTCAGCCTTCCGCAAAGTTGTCATAATTTAATAAATACCAAAGTGGGTGTATATGCTAGCCTATGTCGCCAACTTATCTTCTTCTCGATAAATTTAGTTTTTATTAATGTGTTTATAGAGCCAAATTTGGGTTTAACTTTTAGTCTTTTTCTGGTTTTTGGTTTCATAAGTATGTTGTTGTAACTTACAAAAACTATGTGATACCTATATGGCAACTATACGACAATTATATGACAACTATATAACAACTACATAATAGCTATGTGGCAGCTACATGACAATTATATGATAACTATACAACAACTTTATAACAACTATATAACAACTATATGACAACTA
>JAHXMU010000525.1:571005-624721 GCA_019455685.1 Philornis downsi | reverse complement strand
TGACAGGTATTTAAAATCACTAAATGGATAACCCTTTATTTCGTACATAATAGCAAGGTCCAAGCATTGTAATGAAATAAAAATTGTTATCGAAATAATAGCTTTATGTGTGTTTTATTTAACTTTACTTTTGAAATCAAAAAATGGATAACCCTTTATTTGGAATTCTTTATAAGATATGTTAATTTTAGAATTGTTTGTTAAAGTATCTACATAATGCTATCAGGTATTGTTTTTAATGACCGAAAAATATGAAAATATTAAAACTTTTGGAAAAAGTAAATTTTAAATGGCAATTTTGCTAAAGGTGGACTTCCATCTTGCTCGGGGTAGATTTTCGATATTGAGCTGATTTTGCTTAACTTTGAATTTGAGCTTCGCTCTATGCGAAGCATTTAGAATGCACGCATATTGTTGAGTCCAGATTTGGTATTCCTAAGTATAACAAATGGAATGATAACTTTATCATGACTCCCGTCCTATGAAGATGGGTATAAAAAGATCGTTTTTAGGGCAGCAGCTGCATTTGAAATGCTGTTTTTTTAATACAAAATAGATTCGTTTAATATTGGGGCCCAAATAGAAGCTAGAATTTTAAATGCACTTAAACCGTTGCCGTTAGGAAACAAAAATGTGGATTCAGAGTTGACGTGCTTTGTGTAATATTAAAGTAGGTATCGTTTAAGTTCTCTTTGATATTCAGGGAAAAATTTTCTTATATGAACGAAAAGATTAAAATGCGAGAAAACCGTTTGTGATCTGTCTAAAGATCTTTTCCTCTCATACGAACAAAAGAATAAAACTGTCTAAAGAGAATCAAAAAGTTCTCAAAAAACAACCCCACCCCCCAAAAAAAAAAAAAAAAAAAAAAAAAAAAAAACAATAGGCTAAATTACAATTTGAGAAAACTTTTCTCATATAAACAAAAAGGTTAAAACGCGAAAAAATCGGTTATGATCTTTCTAAAGATAATCAAAAAGTTGTCCTTAGAACTTCACATTATAATTTTTTTTTATTATGCCTTCATCTGAAGTAAGCGCTGAAATAAGCCTTTAAGTCGATCAGGCAATGTTCATCAATTTTGTTGACTGGCTGGTAAAAACGATAATAATATAATATTTGAAATACAATCTAATATTTTGCAAGTTCGTAACTGGGTATTGAACGGGCTATATCAACCCATCATTTCAGATAAATCTGTCTCAGATACCTTTCAAATTAGCAAATTTTCTGAAATTCAATCTTTCATTTGTAATTTTTATTTATTAGGCAACAGTAGCCTACAGTTTTCTGCATTGAATTGATTGAAAATATGCTATAGAAATTGAGAAAAATTGCTAAGTACCCATGCCCGTTCTGTTATCTGTCAGAATGGGCCTGAATTGCCACTCTTCTTAGGATAACTCAAATGTATATTGGTCTCCAATGACTTCTCTACATCATCTTAGGGACATTAGTTTTGGTTTCGCAAACTTTGTTACGAAAGTCATTTCACTTTGCTGAAACTTTTGTGCTATTTCTATATTCGACGTATGCTTAATATTTAATGTGAACTCATATCGCTCATACTCGTATGTATGCAAACACTGAATTTGATTGAAATCCGAATACTTATAAGGCTAGGGGATGTGTGATTTGATTTAAAATAGTTTCCAATATTTTTTTATGTTTTTAAAAAATTTCTGTGGTGTTTATTGTGACAGAAAGTACAATAAGTTATTATAAAGGACATAAATTCAATAAATATTTCAAATTGGTTTAACGAGATACACACATGTGTTTGTATGATTAACATTATTTTAAACTTCGCATTGTTTTCATTCAATTGGTTTAAACGCAATAATTTATTAAAATTTTACACCAACCCAGCATCACTCATACATATAGTCAAATTTTTACATTATGCGGGAACGAATTGTGAAAATATTCTCTCACATTTTGATGTGTAATTAACATTATTTCATGCGAATTTTATTCAATTTGTCTTAACAGGATATGCTAATATATAATAGCATTTTATCACTCAAATAAAGTTAGCTTTTGACATTCAGTTGAGGGAAAGAGGTTTTAAAAAGCTCTTTATATATGAATAAACTAATGCTTGTCACAATTTTTGTATTCAACGTAATAAGCTTTATGCAGTATGACATATATATATATATATATTTTTTTTTTTTTATTGAATAATTGAATTTGAATAATTTGCATAAATTCTACATGTTTAAAAATGCTTTGGTTCATAATATGCAATGACATAAAGTCATAAATCTCGTAGCAGTATATATTATATTATATTCCAGCATACTCGCACAATAGAAACGTTTAATATTAGTACAGGAGGTTTTTGGTTGGAGGTAAATTTTTCAACATAAACCGGATATGAATGTTAGTAATACAATCCATACTGATGTTGGTTACCCTCATGGTCAAACTATGAAAGCAATCAACAACATGTTTTTAATTTGATCGCTTATTTTGCCAAAGCAAAAATATTTTAGAGCAAAATTCATTACTTTTCCTGAGTATGTTTAATAGACAACACCTGCTGCATTGTTTTTATTTCTCTTAAATCCTTTTCAATTAAACTCGTAAAGTTGACCATATAACAAAAAGCTCATTGGATCATACTCTGTTTTGACTTTGCTTGAGATAATTCAACTTTTACACAAAAACTTTAGAACAGGACGATTGCCTCCCAAATGAGAGTACTTGGTAAGCAAAATTAAACCACCAAAAGGCCGAACGCTGTCTAGCTACAGTTCTTTTCTAAAGATAAGCTCCTACCACGGAGAAATTTCTACATTTCAACAAGTAACTTTTGGACTGGTCAATTCTTGACCGGTATGAAGCTACAGTTCTTTTTCTACAGACCCGCAAAATATGTCAACCAAATATGTTCAAAAATACTGGGAAAGTATTATAATGAAATACTAAATGTTTCGTCTACTGCATGTTTGCGGTGGAATTTAACAAAGATTATTTTAGACGAACATTCGAATGAGAACATTTACAATTTTAAGGAGCCCGTTTTATTCTTATTCTAAAAAATAAGAATAAAATAAATAAAAGGCCAAAAGCTGCACTAAAATCAGAATCGGATTGATTGAAATATTGTACAATTAATTATGTTAAAAAAAAAACAATGAATGTTATTGAAGATAATGACACATCTTTAATTTCCACTTATACATAAAGTTATATTTTGAAATAAAGTATCTAAGGAGAGCAAAGTGACTAATTTCTTGCAAAAAAGTTGGATAAAACTACGTTATTGATATTATGTGTTTCCATTTTCCGAAAATAGATAGATTTCGTTCTTTTTAAAAATAAAATCCAGAAAAGTGAACTACACAGGGAGCTCTGGTGGATCAAGATCGAAAAAGCATCAGGAATAGATCAAAAAAACACAAAAAATATTTATAATTAATCGAAATTTATTATACCGCCTTCAAAGCAGATCTCTTTCAAAGTAATACGTTTATGCCATCAAAATATTTTTCAAATTCATTTCTTGAAAAAGATTTCAATTCTTGACACAAATTATTTTTTAAACATGGTTTTGTTCTGTCGACTTTAACTGGTCAGAAATGCTTTCACAATGGCAGTCTATTTAGATGGTGCGTTATTGTGATACAAAATTCTTTACTTACGTTTCACAAATCCTCTTTTTTTCTATGAATTTCTTCCCGCAAACACGCCATGATGGTCAAATAATATTTTTTGTTCTCCGTCTGACCTTCTGTCAAGAATTCTGAGTGCTCAATATCGCGATAATCAAAGAAAACAAATAATATTTTTTGTTTTCCGTCTGAACTTCTGTCAAGAATTCTGAGGGCTTAATATCGCTATAATCAAAAAAAAAAAAAAATCAATCAACATTATCTGGACTTTAAATTAAAGTAATTGAATTGATCGAATTTAAAATGTTTTAAGTTGGAAGGCATTTTTCAAGTGCTTTTCGGTTTGCGTTCAGTTCGAAGCTGGTTGACTGGTTTGCATGTCAAACTTGGCATGAAAGTGAGTTAGAAATTGGCATATTTTAGCATATTTTCAAAGACCTTTATGTGAGTTTAAACAAATTCAGGTTTGTGGTCGAAAGGAAAAGCGTTTCATATCCAGATAATCGTACAAAATTGTAGAAATGGATTAGCGAGCTATAGAATATTCATTTGGATGAATTTAGTTATGACTTAAATGATTTCCAGTCGAAGCTTAGTTCTGTTCATCGATGTCGATGCCAATTGAAAGCATTGGTACCCGACCAGAGAGAGGCAAATCTTCCATCATTTCTCGACCCCTTTCAAATGAATTGTACCGCTAACATTTACATGTTTTTGGTAAAGTCGATTCACCGTAAGCCTACTGGAACATTTTTAGTGATTCGACACACGAAATTCAAGTTGCAATACAGAATTTAGTATTAATTCTTTCTTCTATGTTCTTGTCCATTATACAAATCACAAAACACGCTTGAGATGGACTGTTAAAACTTGGCATTATAAACAAACTAAATAGCAGATCGTACTTAAACTTTGCTTCAATATGGATGATAGTTTTGTCTACTTAGCGACAAAGAGAATTTCGACTAAGCAGGTTCTTTTTCATAAACATGTACTATATTTTTGACTGAATGTGTAGGTATATGATTTATGATTTCGTTACATAAATGTTGCAAGTCTCATTAAAACTTTATTGTCTTACTCGGAAAGCGCTATGCACTATAAAACTAAACCATTTCATATGCTACCCCTTTATGTAATTTGGTTACTAAATGCCAAACTGAAGTAGGTAAACATAAGCAGGTTTGAATGTACATAATTGAATTTTTTTTCAATGAAGTATAATTATTATTGCAATTTGTTGAAGCACGTCGCGCATTTGTATGAATATAAATCAATAATATGCATTCAACACTTAGTCGAAATTAATTACTGAGGACTGAGATCATCTTTTATGTGGACCCCCTGCATAATTTGAGCACTAAATGCTAAGCCAAAACGGGTCAATATAAGTAGCTTTGGCTGTATATAATTAAAATTGAAAAATTCGATGACGTATGATTATTATTGTTGTTGTATAAGCACGTCCCATGTTTGTATGAATTAATATCACTAATACGCACTCATTGCCTGCTCGGAAGAGCAGATTCAGAGTTAGACCACCTCACATGAAGTCACATGGAGACCATGCCGAATGTCAGTATAAAAGTTTGTATTTAAGTATTAAAATCGTTTTCAGTGATGTATAATTAATATGAAATTCGTTCAAACATGTCATCGCAAAATGAGAGCTTTGGGGGCATTTATCAACCATAAGGAGGTCAATGTAAGTAGCTTTGACAGTATATATTATAACTAATACCGTTTTTAATGACGTATGATTATTATCCAATTTGTTTAAGGACATCGTGCATTTTCATGTATATATATGTATATATATTACTAATACGTAATCATCTCTTAACATTATGCTAAAACAAAAAAAATTCCACACAGTAACATTAAAATTCATATAACAAAAGGTATGTCGAAAATGTCAATGCCCCTTAATGAGCCATATGCAAATTTAAGTGCCATCTATCCATGTCCATCCATGTGCAATTAAATTTTGCATAATGTTATTAATTTTCCCTGCACTTTGATCACATTCGCCGTCACTTTATGATATTTCCTTTACAAAATATTATTAGTTTTTGTTTAATAGCTAAACAAAACATCCAACCCATTTATACCAAAGGCTTAACATTAATTCTGCCCCTCTCATCGCCCGTTATTATATTTTAGATAATAAAGGCTACAGGATACTGGCGACCACAAAGAACACTCATACAGTGACCAGAGTTCATTGTCTAAAATATGTGTGGATTAGCGATAGAATATAGAGAGCTGTATGTGTGTGCGTGTGGCTGTAAAATTATGATTGTGTAACGCTTTGTGAGTATTTAATAGAGATTACCTCCATTGTCTGCAGATATGTGAAATTTTGTGATAATCTAAAATGTAGAAGGCCATAATTGCAGTGATAAACAAAAGTTTATTTGTTAAAAACAAAGCTTTAAATGGGTTTATAACTCAACGCATAAATATTGGGATGATTAAAAAAAAAACTACTTCAATAGGAAGTAACACAATGAGAAGAGAGATAATGACGATGCCAGTATTTGAGAGGTAATTTGGAATATATTGAATACAAAAAAGACTGTGGTCACAAAAGAGGTTAAATTAGGTCCCATTGATTAAACTACGCAGTAGGGAGAAGATTGTAGAAGAGGTTACAGTCCAACAGCAAATAGTCCTCAGTCGAGAGGATGCATAATCCCAACATGTTGCTTTGTGTACTATGGAAAACGTAGGTCATTAAACTGCGAAGCATATGATTATTAAGCAAAGATACCTGTGACGTATACTTCATTTAAAATAATGTAGGCGTATGATGAATATTAAATTATAACTGGTGCAGAAAAAAACAAATGCAGTACACATAATTATATGTACGTTGTGTCAAAGAAGCAACATTGGGTTCGTTTTATTACTTTCTTCGGTATTTTCATGATAAAAAAAAAAAAATTATTAAAGATGAGCGGTTTATCAGGTCATTGCATTCGCTGCCAACGACCAGTAGGCTGGTGAGTTGAGTTTCAGTAACAGAAGCTATCTACTGGCCTAAGACGCATCGGTGTTAGCATGCCATTTATATAGGTTTCTCAACTAGTCAAATTCTCACTATAGCTACTATCGAACGGATGTCTGATGGCATTTTAATAATAACAATTAATATTTGTCCGAAGGTCGGAAATCGTGAGGTGCTTGGCAAATTTTGCAGAGGGATCTGGTTACTTCCAAGTGAATAACAATCAGAGGACCCAAGTAGGAATCCCCGATTCCCCAGGTATAGATAGAACACGGATAAAACACCAAAGACTAAGGAATTATCGAAATTACGGAAATATTATTAATGAGAAATCGAACTAATTCAAGATTGATTTTTTTGGTCAACAAAAACTATTTTTGACATGAAATCCATATAAATGACCAACTATGACGCTATGATTAGTACAGGCGACTATTGTGCGACAGATACCGGTTTCAGTCTCACGTACAAACACTTCAACTACTCGACAAGTCTGGCAAATGTTTCTCAAACTGTGGCATTCGGAATCGTCTTTAAAACTATAGATTCAGCTGAGTGAGTCTATAAATAGAATGCATGTAAACTGACCAAATGTGAGAAGATCGCCCATACCTTATTCAGGGAATGCAAAAAAATTTATTTGTTTGTTTTATTCCATATAATTCATATGGATTAAGATATTGAAAATTGTTAGATGATGACGTGAGTTATATCATGTATTAGAGACAGTTGTGTGAAAGCAAAAGTTTGCCCATCTGATAGCGATTTTTTCATAATTGAACAAAGTTATTTCGAGTTTTATCATTAATTCCTAAACAAATTAATGATGATACACAGCTGTGATGAAGCATGATTTTAGAAAAACGGCTCTGAAACTAAACAAAAACTGCATTCATTTCAGGCAAAGCAACAATCCTAAAGTAATTTATTTCAACAGAGAGAAAATTCTAAAAATAATTTCTTTCTTAGCATAAGCTTCCAATCATTTGCTACGAAAACGCAACAACAACAGGGAGGAAGTTTTAAACGCTTTTCCTTTATAAGCACAAGTTTTCAAGCATTTGTCAAGAAAACACAGAAAAACAAAAACTGCTTCGCTTTTTCTTACATCACGAAAAAAGGTCAGTTCTGGCTATTGGAAGAGCGAGAGACTGTAAAGCTCTGTCCGGCAAAATTATCTTCGTGTTGATGTGAATGCTGCATCAACATGATTTGAAATTTGGCAGCTTCACTCTATATCACAGGAAAACGTAAAAACGAAAACTGCGCCGCCTTTTCTTACTTCATAAAAAAGGCCCGTCCTCATTATTTTCTTTTTCAATTTAGTTTATTGAATCTTTATTTTGAAATTCATAATTAGTATTCGGATCTTAATCCTATCTTCAACAAAAGTACACTGCTATTGCCGGATCCTATTTTTGGTCAGCCGAATTTTGTGTCGCCGAGCCAAGTCTAGCGTGTTCTTTCTTCTAAGCCGGCAAAATGTTGAAGGTTTTGAGCGGGTGGGTTTGAGTGGAAGGACAACTTCGATATCTATGACCTGCTTAAATGTTTTATTTCCTCGGAAATGTGAGGAACGTTTAAGTCCTTGTATATGTTATGCTTCCTAATATATCATGGTGTATTCCTGTATTCTTGAATGTCTTCTCTGTAGCTCAGTTATGTTAGAAAACGATGCCGTTCCCCACAACTGGATGAAATGTGCCCATATTGGCTTCAATAAGGAAAAGCGATGGCATTTAGAGCTCAATCTGGCAAAGTGATCTTCATGTACATGTGAGTATTTTTCTTACAAATTTGGAATTTTTTTCTTATACGGCAACATAAGAATAGATGTATATTCTTACATCAAATATAAATTAAAATTCCGCAATATTTTTGCGGTAATTTTTTTAACTGCTGTAGTGAAAAAGAGTCAGTTTTATCAGCAAAAGCTCGGCGCTGGAATTTCCGATGAAATAATCTGGAGTAAATTTGAGAAGAGCCTTATCCCAGTCGCTTTAAGATTAGTTGTACTTATTTGCCATATAAGAACATTATTTAGAAATAATATTACTTATACGTGTTATAATCCGTGGATAATTAAGAAATAATATTATTCATACGTATTATTCACTTATAAGCAATAATACGTATGAATAATATGACCTTAATTATTTACGGATCATAATACGTATGAGTAATATTATGTCTAAATAATGCTATATGAGGGCTGTCCCAATACTAGCCGTTATATGGCGCATATAGTTTGGAAAAAGTAGTCTATTGTAAAGTGGCCACATTATATAACATATGTTTTAAGTTTCAAGCAGCCACGTTGTTTACTATTTTTACTAGAGCCACCAAAAATAATCGATCTCAGTGAATTTGTGAATTTGGAAATTGGTCACCGTTATGTAATTCAATATTTCCAATTGAAAGGTCTCAGTCCACCTTGAATCTACTTTGGGGTAATTTGCTCCTTCCTTTACGATAGCAAAATATTTAGTAACAGAGTTTAAACGAGACCGTTTAAGATGCCAAGATGAAAAACATGGTGACCGACCATTTGAAGCGACAGACACGATTAATGAAATCCACAAAATGGTATTGTGTGATCTGAAGGCCGGCTGAAGAGGTGTAAGCAGCTGAAAGGAGAGACATTTCAAACAGTGCAATGCATCTTATATTGACCGAGGCATTGAAGTCGAGAAAGCTGTGCGCAAGATGGGTAACGTGCCTGCTTTCAATGCAGCAAAAATAGCGTCGTGAAGATATTTCAGTAAAGTTTGGTTGATTTGGTGATAGTACACGGTGTCCCTGAACCAAGTTTAAATGGACAAAAAAAACCACTCTTGATTTCCCTTCGGCCACCGAAAGTTTCACCATCGAGAAGTTCAAAAACGCAAAAATCAGCCAAATCCCCGTAGCCGTTTTCAAAAAAACACGATTTTAAGATTTTTTTCGTCAAAAATGAGAAAATTCGAAAAATATATTTTTTGTTTTGAATTTTGATTTTTTTTTTGCAAGAATGTGTACAAACATGTGCACATCTTCTAGGAATACAAAACAATCACTCAGCTTCAACTAAATTTCAATAAAAATCAAGTTTATTTCGTGATCGATATTGGAATGAATGTCTTGAATTGTTTGTAAAGCACCATCTACTGGAATATTAATAAGTGTTTGCCTTTTGGAAATATTAAAAAAGAATATGATAAGCGTGTAAAAAATTAATCTTTATTCACAAATCGATGACACTTCATTCGAATCGATGACACTGTATATCGAAAGTAAATGACGGAATTTATTTCAAGTCTTTTTGGTTGAATTATCCAAAAATTGAGGAAAAAATCATTCTTTAAACATGGCGGGAGTTATATTCCCGTACAGCTCTCAGTAGTTTAGTATTATAATCTGGATGTGTGCCGTTTACTTTGTAATTCACCCATGTCTTTTTGAAGTCGTGATGAACGGACTCCATAGCTTGTTCGCTATAGTAACCCAGTCCACAGTCCATTTTGCGGCAAAAGTATGGCACGTGAAAAAATACGGCATGAACTTTCGGAGTGATTGAGATTCGCAGGTCTAGATAACTTGTTTTGAATTGCGAAACATAAACCTCAAATTTTTCGTCAAGGATAGTTGAAAAACACGAATTCACTACATTTGAAAAGTCACTAAAACATTTGACATACTTCAAACAATGGATGTTACATTTTGCCCGAAGAATATCTATTCTGTTTAACAAAGTTTTGCAGGCATTTCCAGCAAAAGTAGAAGCCCCATGTACGAAATCTTTGGAGACGTTGCAGGACTTAGCCCATTCATCGGCATCGTGCTGGAATTCTTTCAGCATGTGGTTATACAGGGTGTTTACAACTCCCAACATCAGATGAAGTTCAGGTGGAGGGATTATTTCGATAATCAGCTTGTCCGGGTTTCCTGTAAATATGGGCTCGTGGATGTTACTGTGGAAGTTCTTGGAATTAGTTTTTTTACTGCCGGTATTTTTGAGGGCCTCTGAATTTTCACAGCAGGTACCAATGGTTCTGTAATTTCCGCACATATTTAAATTGTCTTTCGATGCGGTGCACCACGTACACGGAAAATGGCAAGAATGTCCCATAATACCAGTCAGGATATTGGCTAGTTTCAGATCCGTAGCAATGATTGTGTTAATACATTGCAAATTCAGACAAGACCAGAGAGTACGAACATTCATGTAGTTTTCTTGCGTATTAGAAATAATTCCAAGAATGATCAATTTCTTCACACCCGAATCCTTAAATTTCCTGGCTTGTACTTGATCTTGATATTGTTGTCTCGCTTTCTTGATACCCGAATTGCCATCAGCTTCATCAAACTTGGATTGAATATATAAAAAAATTTTCAAAAATCCGCCACCACCGTCAATACCGAATTTCAAATCCACTTCCTGCAATGCTTTTTTTTGTTTAATATAGTCAACCAATCCTGGCACGTCATTGCAATGCACAAAACATTCAGATGTTTTTATTGCCTGGGAATTTTTGGTATTCACCACTTCGCAAAATCGAGACTCGAAAAAGGAATCAAGACGATGATTTAACAAAAAACAAGTCCTGTCTTAAGTTGGGTTGGAATATTTTCCTCTTCCCAGCAGCAACTCGCAACGCAGCAGTCATCGAATTTGTTTTTCTTGTCGACAGACCTAAATCGTTAGTGATTTTTAATATATCGGTTGATGCGAGTGTTTGTGTTCCCGAACAGCTGGCAACATTGGTTGTATTCACGAACACTGTTATTTTTCCCCCTTTTTTCTGTGATAAACACAACTGCCCATGTTTTGTTGAGTTTTCTGGTGCAACTGAAATGTCTTTCAATATTGACGATGTCAAATGTTCCTTTCCTTTTAACGATAAATTATTTTTAATTAGGTCAGTCAGTGTTGAAACGCATTTTGAAGAAGTGCAGAAATTCTTGGTATCCAGTTTTCGTCCGCATTTATTACATTTCCTATGAGCCGCTAAATTTTTCGTAATTTTTCCCCGAATTATGTTCTGTGGTGGAGCTCGCACAAGTTTACACAAATTGCACTCACAAAGTATATTATCCTGAGATCTGGTTGTACATGAAAGTGCCGGGAAATTCGAATAGTCTGGCAAAGACAACGTGGCTTGATCTCCGAAACCTTGCTTACAGGATTTGTACAGAACGATTTTGCAAGTACTGCAAACAGCGGATGGGTATCGGCTATCGTCAACATTAATATTTACCACATTTTTTATTTTACTCTTCAATATGCCTACAATATTCCACATCTTGTCCTTTTTCTTTAAACAGAACAAACAGACTACGGATCGGTTCTCTTCATGTGTTCGGGCATGGTCTTTTGACTTTCGCGGCATTTTTAATTTTTTCACACAAGCAACATATGTACACCACTTTATTAGTAAATGAATCGCGATTTGAACTTTTTTTTTATTTTTAAATTGAGTGGTCAACTTTAATCGCGAGAACTACATACATATGGGTTTGAATCTACTGCCCATAGACTATGACAATCAACAAATACAATACGATTGTGTCAACAAAAGAAAATCAACGAAAACAAAAATAATTCTCAAAAACACCTGTTAACAGTACATACTTCTATTCATTAAGCCGACTTTAGACCAGTGGATATGTCGGCCGATTTTGCGTGTTGGCCCGACCAAACTTTCAGTGTAAAGTGATGTTGGGCAGTTGGGCCAACATGTTAGGCAAAAATCATTTTTGGCGAAAAAAATCTTAAAATTGTGTTTTTTTGAAAACGGCTCCGGGGATTTGGCTGATTTTTGCGTTTTTGAACTTCTCAATGGTGAAACTTTCGATGGCCGAAGGGAAATCAAGAGTGGTTTTTTTGTCCATTTAAACTTGGTTCAGGGACACCGTGATTACACCGCAATAAAGTCGCATTTTTGTGCCCATTTGTAACTATGGATGAGACATGAGTCCAATATTTCACATCTGAGACAAAGGTAGAGGCAGGTCAAAACAGTGGACTGGAATGGAAGAATCGCGTTTTAAGAAGACGAAGATGGTTCCATCTGCAGGCAAGGTCATGACCTCAGTTTTTTTTTTTTTTTTGGATACGCATGGGGTTATTTGTATTGATTATATTCAGAAAAGAAAAACCATCAACAGAAAATATTATGCTAATTTATTGAAGAAAAAAGTATAGAAAATGACCGCATTTGGCGAAAAATGGAGTGTTGTTTCATCAAGACAATGTTCTAGTTCATACATCCAGCCAAAATTAATGAACTAAGATTTGAATTGCTTCATTACGCACTTTGCTCGCCAGGTTTAGCTCCCTCGGACTGTTTTGTATTTAAAAATCTGAAAAAATGGCTCGGTGGTAAAAGATTTGCCAACAGTGAAGAGGTGGAGTCTAGGGTTGATGCCTATTTTAAGGAATTTGACAGTTCTGGTTATAAACAGGGTGTAGAAGTTATTGAACATCGCTGTAAAAAATGTAAAGGGGTAAAGCGAGATTATGTTGGAAAAAAAAGAACATTTTCCCTAAATTTTTGGTGTGTTCCTTGTTAGATCGGCTAGTTTTGCGACCGCCTTCGTGCATATGGACGGCTTAGAGCTACAGCGCTGTGATTCGTGTGAAGAAAAAAACCTACAAGGGGGCAGAAATCAGACCTAAATGAATTAATCTTTTATTGAAGAAAACAAAAGAAACATTTGATTGAACTGTCTCTATCAACGTTCGATAAAAGTACAACCTTGCAACAAATGTTGCCTCAACTTTAGAAACGCTTTTTTAGTTTATTAGTTTCTCATGACAAATTCTTTCAAACCGCTATTACCTTACTATATATACTTTCCATATACATATGTAGGAATGCAAGAGAGTTTACATTTCCAGCTTCTCCATAAAAATGTAAGGCAACTGTTTAATTAATTCTCTGGCAATTTCCATCTCAGTTAATCATAATGTTGTCAACATAAATTAGCTGTAGGAGAAGCGACGTTGATTTTATTAAGTGGTTTGTCTGATTCAGATTTCCCTTTGTTCAGCCTTTTTGAAAAATGTGAAGAGTTTTCCCTGAAAACCTCTCTGCAGTTCGACTACACATCCAGACATGTGTGCTTATACGATATAAGTTTGTTTCAAATGTACGAATAAATAACGCAAAATATGTAATGCGTTTTAATAAACAAACGAACTTTGCCTGTAGTTGACGATGTTTTTCTATTATCGCTACAGCTAATTAGTTGTATCGAAAGTTGTTTAAAAAGCAAACCGGCATAACTTTGTTAGCGGAACTTGTATCTGCCATAGAGCGTGCTTGAATTGTGAACACTTCACATCACATTTATGCCTGAGCAAACGAATGTACAGGGTGGCGCAATAGAACGTGCATATTGCATCATCTATTGTGCATATTGCGGTATAGAAAAGGCGCGAGCGGCGGGCCGCTTACATCGTTGGGTGGCGGGCTCATGGAGTTTTAGTCGCCATGAATCACTTCGACGGGAAGCGTCGCGCATTTTGCGTGCGCGCATTTTACGAGAACTCTCGTTCATATATTGAATATGGACTACGGCGAATTAGTGAAGCTCCGAGTGCTAATTTAATTAAAATATGGGCGAAGCATTTTGAAGAGACCAGTTCAACATTTAAACCACAAGCAAATGGTCTGCCAAGAACATCTAGGACCGAAGACAATGTTGAGAGAGTTATGAAGTCAGTACGAGGAAATCCACAAATGTCGACACGCAAGAGATCGTCTGTCTGACAATTATCGCGACGAAGTTTGCAACGAATTTTAACATTGGATCTTAAACTGCATCCATATAAGCTGCAATTAACACAAGAATTGAAAGAGTCTGACTTCATAGCAAGGCTCGCATTTGCTACTAAAATGCTTAATCGATTTTCCAATTTTGACAATATCCTTTTCTCTGACGAGGCTCATTTCCTTATGAATGGGTTCGTAAACCGTCAAAATTGTCGTTACTTGTCAAACACCAGAAACCATTGCATAGTTCTAAAGTAACAGTATGGGCAGCAATCTCTGGCAGAGGAATAATTGGTCCTTTTTTCTTCGAAAATGCGCGGGGCCAGAACGTCACGGTTAATACGGAACGCTTTGTTGAGATGTTGGACGGATTTTTGGCTCCAGAAATTGAAAGTTCAAGAATAGTGAATTCCAGAACTTGGTTCCAACAAGATGGAGCTACCTGTCACACATCAAATGACTCCATGGCGGTGGTGAAGCAGATGTTCCCTGGCAGACTGATTTCGAAAAGAAGTGATATCCTATGGCCCCCACGTAGTCCAGACTTGACGCCTCTTGTCTTTTTTTGGGGGGATACCTCAAACACAAAGTCCACAGTAATAATCCAAGAAACATCATTCAGCTCAAGGAGAGTATCCGTGGTGAAATGGCAGCCATTACACCAGTATTACTGAAGAAAGTTTTCAATAATTTTCGTTTGCGGTTAGAGGAGTGCCCTCGTAGAGAGGGGTCACCATTTAGATGATGTTATTTTTAAAAAATAAACTCCACTTATTACTCTACAATGCCTTAGATTTATTTTAACCATACCTTTGTATTTATTTTTTAATCTATATATATTTTTTTAAATACGCACGTTCGGTTGCGCCACCCTGTACGTTGCCTTATTGGCATGTGTAAGTGTGTCACTATGCTTTAGAGTATTTGTTTGAGTGTATATATATGTGTGTGTGTGTGAGTGTATACTTAACAAGAAAAATAAACTATTTAATAAATGTACTTTGCCTAGTTGTTAAGCAGCAGTGGAGGTTTGTGAATAAAATTTACATTGGTCTCATTAAATTGCATGTCAATTAATTTCAATTGTGGATGCCGGATGAGGTCGTCATTTGTGGGCGGAAGTTTGAGTATCACACTTACATTTGTATAATATTTGTTTTAGCTAAATTTTATTTGATGAAGTCAGCTTCATGGTATAGACATAATAAATAATTGCAATTGAATTTGTTAACATACTTACTGAATGTTTAGGTAAAAGCCTGGCGTTACCACTTGGAGACGACAAAAATATGTGAGATTATTTAAGTAGAAATTGTATAAACAGTTGGTGATGGTTTCAATGCTTGAAATCGCACAAAATCACAGAATTTAGGACTTAAACAAAAAAGTATTAAGTGGCGTATTAAATTTGGGTTAGTAATGCGTATGATTAATATTAAATTTGTACAATACGAGGTGTGCTAAAAAAATATGGTGAATTTTCAAATTTCGCGGGCTACGTACATTCGACTTTCGATTATTACTATTCTTCTTTTTATGTTGGTACACTCGTCTCGAAGAAATGTTGACGGTTTCATCCATACAGCATGTTTAGTTTGTTTGTGAGAGGCTTTGAATAGTAATTATTTAATTATGTATATGTTGTAGCAAATACGAATAAGATTATTTTTGCCATAGAACTTAACTCTTAACAATGTGTAATCCACTTTTGCCGGCGACTCTCCAGTGTCGCCACAAGAAGTGAGTTAGCATCACTGTTTAACAACAAGTGCAAGATTGTTGGCTCAGTGAAAATAAAAAGTTTTTAAGGTTTATACCCGTCTCAGTGCGTGCTAGTAGTACTAGCTATTTTTATAAATCCCCCAAAATTAATACAAAGTTGAAGTTATATTCATATTTACCCAGGTGAGAGTAATTAAACAAAATTGCCTTGCGGGCATCCGCAGTACGTGCTTGTGCACGTCAACAGCTGTTTAGCTGAATTGTGTGATTCGTACAAAAAATAGTACGAATATAGTTCAACCACACGCAAGGTTTAGCATACCTTTAGGCGTATTCAGAAATGGACAGGGTTACCGTGTCTACTCCCACAGTTGGGGAACTCTCAATTAACATGCCAAAATCGTTAACAATTCCAAAACCTACTAAAACTATAATGACACCAGTACCAGGACTTAATAGTCCAAATGTAAATTTCCTTACTCCAGGAAATGCTAGAAATCGTTATGAGATTGTAATTTCTCATAATGAACCCATTGTATCCGAGGAGACAGGAAACTCCTGGACCGAAGTTCCATCAAAAAGGCCTTTGGATGAGTACTGGTTGGGTGATCGACCAAAAAATCAAAATCGATTTTCTGGACTTGAAGCCGATGAACAGCTTAAACAAAAGGAAGTCGTTCGCAAACCTCCTCCAATTTTTGTTGATGGTGTAGTCAAAATCCAACCACTAATTAACGAACTCAACGAAAAAGTAAATGAAGGATACGTTCTTAAGGTACTGAACCACAATAAAGTGAAAATACTACCTAAAACCCCGAAATTCTTTTCGAAAATTGTGAAAGTTTTGGAAAATAAAAAAACAGAATTCTACACTTATAAACTGAAAGAGGAAAGAAATTTTAAAGTAGTGTTAAGAAATCTCCATTATTCGACGGATGCGGAGGATATTATTGATGCTCTTAAAAATTTAGGACACAACGTCAAATATGTCCATAATATAAAAAGCAGGTATACCCAACTTCCCTTGTCATTGTTTAGGATTGAATTAGAGCCCCATGAAAATAATAAAGATGTATATCAAATTAAAAGATTGCTTAACACGATCGTGTCTTTTGAACCCCCCCCCCGACCAACGAGGGAAATCGTACAATGTTATAATTGTCAACACTACGGACATACGAAGGCTGGGTGCCATAGAAAACCTAAGTGCATTAAATGCGCTGGAGAGCATCTATCAATAAATTGTTCTCGAAAAGCTCCAACTGCAGATGTAAAATGTGTTTTGTGTAAGGGAAATCACCCCGCAAACTATAAAGGTTGCCAGGTCTATCAAAAGATCATTAACCCCAATAAAACCCCTTCGGCCAAAAGAGCCGATAATTCTGCCCAGCAGAAAACAACATCTCGCGTTGTTTCTGATAAAAATGTTACCTTTAGGCAACCTCCTGGTTATTTCCCCGTTTTACCAGGCCCTCGTAAAGCTGGCAAGCAGCCTGACAAACACCCCTCGTCAGGTCCCGTAGAGTCAGCCCCTCTTATTGCTGAAAAGCGACCTGGCACCCCCGTGCTAGGCACTTTTCCCGCCTTAGGTGCAAATTACCCGGCACCTCTGCAAGGCAAGGCCGCCGAAAGGCGCCATGGATTCGCATATGCAGAACCCGCTAGAAACGGAAACAATCCAAGACATAATATAAGAGAAGCTGATACAAATCCAATAGAAAGCAAATTGATCACTACACTCACTGATGAATTCCGCGAAATGATGGCGGTAATGAAGCAGATGATGCAGCAAATGACTGCAATGACCACAATGCTGGCAACTCTAATGTCTAAAATGCCATAAATTCGATCGATTGATAATAGTCTTGTGGAATGCAAACGGGTTATCTAAACACAACCTGGAAGTCAAAACACTTGTAGATATGCATAATATCGACATTCTGCTTGTCTCTGAAACTCATTTTACCCGTAAGGATTATTTTTCTATACCGAACTATAAATTCTATCACACAATACATCCAGATGGTACAGCACACCGAGGCTCTGGAATATTTATAAGAAACAACATAAAACATCATTTGTCAAACCCATATGCAAGGGCAGAAATACAAGTCACGACAATAGTGGTTGAAGATTGGTCCGGCCCAATAAGTATCTCCGCAATATATAGTCCCCCCAAACACAAAATAAGTTGTAAAATGTACAAGGAGTTCTTCAAAACACTTGGTAATACCTTTGTCGCAGGTGGCGACTACAATGCCAAAAACACCCGCTGGGGCTCTAGGCTAACAACAACAAAAGGTCGTCAACTGCAATATGCAGCTGAATCAATGAACCTATACATGGTATCAAGTACACAACCGACTTATTGGCCAACAGACTGCAGCAAAATCCCCGATTTAATAGATTTTTGTGTGACAAGAGGTATTAAGAAAGAGACAGTGCAATGTGAATCCATTTATGACTTGTGGTCTGACCACACCCCAGTAAAGGTAACTCTGCCTGTATCAAGAAGTTGTGTACTCCATAATAAACGAACTGACTGGAATCTCTTTCGACATTTGGTAAAAGCTAATGTAAATATACATATTGCTTTAAACTCAGATAATGATATAATAAATGGAGTTGAGCAGTTTAATAATATTATCCAACAAGCAGCTTGGAATTCTACCCCTTTGAATGAAAAAAATATACCCGAACGGAACAAAGTTCCATCGAGTATAAGAGAAAAAGTGGCTGAAAAGAGAAAGTCAAGAAAAAAGTGGCAGAGAACTAGATATCCGCCCGATAAAGAGGTTCTAAATAAGTTAACAAAAGAACTCAAAGAGATCTTAAGTGTAGAGGATAGTAGAAAAGCTGATAGAGATCTGGAAAATTTAGATGCAACTGCAGCTACCGACTACTCTCTATATAAAGTAATAAAGCGTACGAACAAGTCCATAAAACACGATCCCCCTATTCGAACCATACAGAATACATGGGCTAAAAGTGATTCTGAAAAAGCTGAAACTTTCGCAAAACATCTGGAGAAAGTGTTCGTACATAATGAACAACATGGTAATGACACTTTTTGAGCATGAGCTGCACAACTTTCTAAATGAAGATTACCAGATGGACTTGCCTATTACACAAATTACCACCTGCGAAGTTAAAAACATAATTGCGGATTTAAAAGACCGAAAAGCTCCGGGATACGACTTGATCACTGCTAAAGTCTTAAAAGAATTGCCTCAGGAAGGCTTACGGCTTCTAACAAGAATATACAATGCAATCATTTTAAAGTTGTACATTCCGCCACAATGGAAAATATCTCAGGTGAAAATGATACGAAAACCTGGAAAACCACCTGAAAAAACCTCTTCTTACAGGCCCATAAATCTCCTACCTATACCATCAAAAGTCCTCGAAATTTTATTTCTCCGAAGATTAAACCCCATAATAGAGTCAAAAAAACTAATACCTGATCACCAATTTGGTTTTAGACAGGGACATGGGACGATTGAACAGGTTCATAGATTAGTTGAACTGATAAATAAATCTTTCGACACGAAAAAGTATTGCAATGCGGCATTTCTGGACATTTCACAAGCCTTTGATAGGGTATGGCACGAAGGTTTATTATTCAAATTTAAGAAAATGATACCCACGAATTTCTTCATTTTTCTGAAATCTTATCTATCTGAACGAACCTTTTTTGTTAAACACGGCGAAGACATGTCGGACATGCTTAAATCGCATGCGGGAGTACCTCAGGGCAGCATTATTGGTCCTACCTTATATTTGATTTTCACTTCGGACCCACCCACAGAAGAAGGGACTCTTATCGGAACGTTTGCAGACGATACAGCTGTTCTTGCCACTGATATCAACCCGGATCAAGCATCTAGAAAATTGCAAAATCATTTCGATACCATAACAAAATGGCTGCAGAAATGGAGAATAAAGGCAAACGAAACGAAATCGGTTCAGGTAACGTTTACACTTCGGAGAGGATGTTGCCCTCCCGTGTCTATTAATAATGTTGAAATACCTCAAGCAAATGATGCAAAGTATCTAGGCATTTATTTGGACAGAACACTAACTTGGAGAAAGCATATATTTACAAAAAGACTGGCCTTGGGGCTCAAACTAAGATCCTTAAATTGGCTTTTGAATGGCAAATCCAAATTATCCCTAGACAACAAATTAAAAATCTATAAATGCGTCTTAAAGCCCGTATGGACATGTGGAATCCAGTTATGGGGGACTGCAGCAAACTCCAACCTTGAAATATTACAACGCTTTCAATCCAAAGTACTGCGAACCATTACTGGTGCACCCAGATACTTCTCGAACAAACAGTTGCATAGAGAATTGAAAACACCCTTCATTAAGGAAGAAGTCCAAAAATACTCCGCTAGAATACATCGTATTCAACAACATCCGAATCAGCTGGCGTCCAACCATTATTTACCAGACTAAGGAGGAGAACCACACAGGACCTGGTTACTCAGGACGAATAAAGCAGTAGGGACACTCAACGAAGTGTTGCCGAATAAAAAATAAAATTTTAGTATATAAGTGAATGTGAATGTGAATATTAATGAATGTCCAAGGACAGATTGTAATAAATCCAGAATTCAAAAAAAAAAAAAAAAAAAAAAAAACAAGAACCCACAAAATCTTATGGAATAACAACGAAATAAATTTTTCCTGACTGCCGCAGTACAAAAATATGTCTCACAATTTTAAATACGTAAACAAGGCGAATTGGCAGGTGGTTCTGTTGTTTTGTTCTATGGATTCCAGTCACGCCGGTTTCAAGGTGATGGGTGATGGTGCAACTTAAGATGCTGCTAGATATGAGTTGATATGATCGTCATTAGAGTGTCGTTAATAAGCCTGATTTAGGAAAATCGGTAATTTTACTTCAGAGTTTATTTAGAGATAATTAGAAACTTAGGGTTAATATAGGGACATCTGTACCGCATCGTAATTCAGAAACGTCAACTGTTCTTGATTATCGTTAGTTCAGGTTCGAATAGTCAGCCTGCGATCTAAAATCATATCAATAACTCGATCATGTTGTTGATTCTAATTTACCATCACTTTCAGTTTTACTTCCAGTACCGCACGATTAGGTTAATTATTTGGGTTTAACCAGCAATTTGGGTTTATACATGCATTTCACAATCATATCGATGATTCACGTTTGTGTGTAAGGAGTGTAACGATAATTTAGGTTTTGATTGTTGATTCAGCTCTTTCCAGCTACTTGATGTCGAGTCAATATTTTGCATTTGATTATTAAATTACGTTCGAATCAGCAACTTAAAATTGTGTCAATCATACGGATTAGTTTTGCAATTCTGGCTCCCATCGGAAATTAGGGGTAGAGCCGATGATTCGTCTTGATTGCCTTTCGTACCAGAAATGCAGAATCAGTCGATGATTCAGATTTATCGGTAACTTTGGATTGTGTGGATCTCGTATCGATGATTCGGCTTCGTTGCTAATTCAAGCCCGTATAGGCTACTTCGGATCGTAGCTATGATTTGGGTTATGATAATTAAATTCCGATTCGTATCAGTAATTTTGTACCGTGCCGATGATAACAGTTTGTTGCTAATTCAAGTCCGTTTCAGCAATATTGCCTACTGCCGGTGATTCGCTTCTGACATGACATGACAAAGGACAACTCAATTTCAATGTGTCTGCTCATAGCATTCAGTGCATATTAAAAAATTAACTACAAATGACGTTCTACAACATACGAAAGGGGCAAGATTTAACGCCTGCACAGAAGGTTGTTCGCTCAGCAAAAGCAAAGGTAGAGTGTATGGAAATTTCAACGTAATCCATGACAAAGGACAACTAAATTTCAATGTGTCTGCTCATAGCATTCGGTGCATATTAAAAAATTAATTACTCTTGAAGTTCTACAAAATACGAAAGCGGCAAGATTTAACGCCTGCACAGAAGGTTGTTCGCTCAGCAAAAGCAAAGGTAGAGTGTATGGAAATTTCAACGTAATCCATGACAAAGGACAACTCAATTTCAATGTGTCTGCTCACGTTGCACGTTGGTAGCACGCTTGGAAATTTGGTTTTTTTTCTAATGAAAAAATGTTTAAAATTCAGTACATACGTACAACAAAATGGTCGTATATAGAGAGAATGAAAATCAGAAGACAATTTGAACCAGAAAATGTCACTTCAAAAGCAAGTGCTTCCATCAGTGATGGTTTGGTTTGGCCAGCCTTAACTTCAATTTCTTTTTCATTAAGTGAGATGTAAAAGTAAATCAACAAATCTACCGTGAAAAGATTTTAAACGACGCTGTGTTGCCTTGGGCGCATTAACAATTCGCTAGAAACTATTGGATATTTTAACAAGACTTAGTATATTTGACCAATAACATGTCATCAAAAGAAGTGCATCCGCGGAAGCTGAAATTCACCGCAATTTTTGAAGCAAAGTAAATGAATTTAACATAGGCTTGTCGTAGGAAGGAAGCAGGTTTTTATCATGTGCTTATCATGGCATGATGGTTTTTATGAGGTGCCTTCCTCACAGTTTCAGAAGAGTTATTATAGTAATGAAAAAGCTATCATTTTATTGTAATTTTTCATTTGACCAAAGAAATTTTGATTCTGGATCAGACTTTTTAGACCGAAATTAGACTGTAAAACAGAGTTTCAATCAAATGTGATTATGTGGCAGTCGAATCCAAGCAAATTAATTGTATTGGAGTTGGAAGTCTGAATTGGAAGATTTAGATCGTTACGAAAAGATTGACTAAAACTTTTGGCGTTTTCTTATGCACTTCTGAAATGGAATTTAATTTCACTAGAAAATCTTAGATATAACCAAAGCAATCTTTATAAATTAATGTGTCATTCAATCTAAGAGGACGGCCTCAAAACTAGCCTACCGGACGTATAGATGGTGCCAGTAGTTCACAGAAAAAAACTATTTTGGTGAAAAGTGGCAACCATGTAAAACATATGTTTTAAGTTTCAAGGCACCACGTTGTTTAGCAGTTTTGTTTAAGCCATCAAAAGTCAACGATCTCAGTGAATTTGCAAACATGGGATAAAATTGGTCATCGTTATGTAATTCAATATTTCCATTTGAAAGATCTGAGTCCAGACATGCATCCACCATTTTACACCTGAGACTAAGGAACAGTGAATGCAGTGGACTGCAATGAGAGAATCGAGGTGAAGATGGTTCAGTCTGCAAGCAAGGTAAAGGCGTCAGTTTTATTGGGATGCGCATGATGTTATTTTTATTGATTATCTTCAGGAAGTAAAACCCCACCAATGACGAATATTTTGCAAATTTATTGCAGCGTTTAGGTGGGGAAATTATGGGAAAAAAACACGCATTTGGTGAAAAGGAATGTATTCAACATTCAAGACAAGGCCCCAGTTAACATTTCTACTATTGTGATGACCAAAATTAATTCACTAAAGTTTGAATCGCTTATCACGCACCTTATTCGCCAGATCCGGCTCCCTTGTAATATATTTTTTTTTGGTATTTCCAAACTTGAAAAAATGGCTCGATGATAAAAGGTTTGCAAATAATGAAGATGTGGAGTCTAAGGTTGAAGACTATTTTAAAGAGTTTGACAGTTGTTACTCTAAACAAAGTAAAGAAGCTATTGAGTATCGCTAGAAAAAGTGTATCGAGCTAAAAGAAGATTATATTGAAAAAAAAAATTCCCCAATTTTTGTGTGAGTTCTTTGCTAGGTCGGCTAGTTTTGGGACCTCTTTCGCAGAGGTGATTAAATTTAATAAGAACTACCAAGTATGTTTAGATTTGAATGCGGTATAAAAAGGCTTAAGTGGAAATGCTAAAAATGCTATTTTCAGGGATGAAAAAGTTGTACTTTTTGCTGGGACTTCTAGTTTTTTTCACTGAGATTTTTTTAAATCCTAAATTGACCTAACATACATCGCTGCTACATTTGTGGAGAGAGACTAAGGTTATCTTTATTCCCAAAGCCGGGAAAACCTCCCAGACGGGACCAAGAGATTTTAGACTTTTCAGCCTGTCATCGTTCTCCTCAAGACACTGGAGAGACCCATTGACAGCTATCTTAGGTCGAGCATAAACCCGTAGCTGTTGTCAGATAGACAACATGCTTACTGCAAGGGTAAGTCCACTGAGACTGCCCTGCACGACCTGGTGGGATTCATCAATGGTTCACTCGTCTTCAAAGAGTATACTTTGGCAGCCTTTCCAGCTTTAGAAGGAGCATTTAAAAACGTTTCTCCTAATACGATAGTTGCAGCACTATCAAACCTGGGAGTAGACGTCAATATTAAGAGTGTAGTGTACGATGTTCTTACGAAGAGACGTATCATGGCTAGATTAGGGTCGTACAGACATGTCAGTAGGGAAACACTCCAAGGGGGTATTCTATCCCCCCTACTATGGAACTTTGCTCTGAACAGTATTCTGTTCTCTTTAGAAGAGGCTGGGGTCAAAGTTGTCACATACGCGGATGATGTGGCGATAGCAGTTAGGGGGAAGTTTTTGGGAATACTCAGAGACATCCTTTAAGAAGCCTTTCTAACAGTCACGAAGTGGGCGGAGGAACACGGTCTCGAAGTAAATCCAAATAAGACCGAAGCGGTTCTGTGCACCAGGAGGCACAGGATTCCACCTGTGGATCCTATCTACCTGGAGGGTACTGAAACTCCTTTCGCGGACTGTGCAAAAATACCCTGGTAAATTTCAAATTCAACATTTTGGACAAGGCGAAAAAGGCCACAGTGACGCTATATGCCTGCAAGAGGGAATTTGGAAAATAATGGGGTTTAAGGCTTCACTGGTTGTATACTGCAGTAGTAAGACCGACAAGCCCACGTACTGTGAGGTATTGGACAAGGTCTAAAGGATGACTAGTCTGTGCATCACTGGTGCGCTCCGAACCATCCCATCCGATGCACTAAATGCAATTTTGCATTTACTACGCCTGGACATAATAAGTCTGCAGACTGCCGCAGCTGCGGTGGTAAGACTAAAAGAGCACAGTGGTCAAACAGTGGTTATGTACACAACATGGTGCCTAACATAACAGGCACTATTGAAAATACTCTAGCTGAACCACTGTTCGACAAGAAGTACCATATACTTATATCAGATAGGAATACAGGGAAATGCAGAACTTCTGGTGAAAGACTGTATGTTGACTTCTACACTGATGGCTCCAAATTAAATGATCAGGTAGGTTTCGGAGTCTACTCTAGAGACGTGGATGTGAACACAGCAAGAAGGCTATCTGATCACTGTAGCGTTTATCAGGCTGAAATTTTGGCCATTAGGAAGATATAACATCCTCACGACAGTGGGGATTAACATATTCTCTGACAGTCAAGCTGTCATTAAATCTCTGGATTCTGTCTTTTTGAACTCAACTTAAGCCCTGAATTGCCGCAGATCTCTTAACGAGAGGGTCCAGTATTTTAGTACTCACCTTATGTGGGTGCCGGGCCACAGCATACTAGATAATTGCAGGTCAGACGAGCAGGCACGAGTAGGAACAACTTTACAGACTCCAGCCGAGTTGGAGTCCGTGATCATGTCTCCAGCCACATGCAAGCTCCTACTGCGAGATGGAGCATATTTAGCGGCAAATGGTATGTGGGCGTCTGTCCGGGGCTGTGACCAATCCAGACGCATGTGGTCTCGCCTAGATTTAAAGCGTTCATACACACTGCTGTCACTATCAAGACCCGACGTCTCATTGCCTGTATCCGTCATGACGAAACACTCTCTGATCGGAAGACATGCAGTGAGATTGAAAGTTGCGACTAGTGCGTTCTGCAGGAGTTGTAGGGATGAAGAAGAGGAGGAGTCCGTAGTCCTTTTCTGCAATTGCCCCACCCTGGTAAGGGACCTGGAAGATCTGAACGACATAGATATTGCCCAACTTAAGAGCTCTTGATGTGCTCAGGATTGTCCAACGGAAGAAACTAGGAACATCTTTATCTCTTGTTGCCGTGGTATCATAATGGGCTATATACGCTAAGTGAGTCTGCCTATTCTGATTGCTAGACTGATCTAATCTAACCTAAGATATTTATATGACATACTGAAGTTTTTATATAACCAAATTTGAACAACTCCATGGCTTTTCACCAGACACAAGAGATTGGGAATTTTCACCATTTAACAATATTAAATAATCAATTCAAATGATGATTTTACACAACGATGTTGTTCTATTTGCTCTAATAATAATTTCGAAAAATATTGGTACATTAAGACGCTGTGTTATATAGTATAGTCGTATTTTGCTTAAGAAATATTCAATATGGTGTATCGATTTTAATGTCAACTTCATAATAAAGTATATGGAATACATAATAGCTGAACAGCCGCAGTAAATAAACAAGTTATGGACATTCAATGCAATTAATTGTGTTATTGATTTCCTTGCCAGTACACACCCGATCCACCCACTTATACTCTTTTCAGCAATTTTGTATGCTTCGTTTTACAATTATTTCAATATCCATTTTTTTTACGAAATGACCGCATATCAATTGAAAAAACTGCTGAATTACCCAGAGGCGATAATAAAAATTAATTTGACTGTAAAACTGCTGTTGTCGGTTTTTGTGCTTGATAGTAGCAGTTAACATGTTATGTGCGGATATAAACGAAAACAGCGTTATATCGATTCGATACAGCTATATAATATCAGGCCAAAATTATAACTGCGATAGAAAGTGAACATAAAGTTAAGGGGATGGTCACAGTGGTGCAGAATGAAAAAGCGGCAGCCATGGTTTTTCCATTCCCTTTTGGTCGTTGGTCATTTCGAGAATATTTGCTTCGCACAATACGACTTTTTATTAATATATTTTTGGAGGCTTAATATGAAATATATTAGATTTGTTTGCTTTATCAATTTTTTCGGATCATTTTATGCAAGTTTTTTTTATTCATAATGATTCATTCAAATGGTTACTACTCCAGTTTTAAATAATTACTTTTCAATACCCATTCCTTCACTGTCATCTGCCAGCATTTCCACATTACCATGAAGTGCTGCATGAATATTAATCTGTCACAACGACTATCACATCTGGACATCCGTCATTGTGCCAATTTATAAACAGCTGCCAATTACAAGAAATCTATGAAACGCATAATTCCAAATGGATGCCGCTGCCACTGCAATGATGTTTAGCCTTTTTTCTAGCTGTAATCCCTATCTATAGGATACGAGCATACATCCGCGCATATTAAATCCTGCGAAGCCGCTGTTCACTTGTACGCATTCATAGGAGTAGGCATACTGCATTTGTACTCGTATGTATACTGCATGTGTATGTATAGCCACTGACAGTGTTTGTTTTCGAACATACACATGCGTGTCTCTGTCACAAATGTGTATGTGTATGTACATGTTTTTGTGAACTTGGTCATAATGACCGGCAAAGTCTCATTAAAGTTTAGACAAATTGGCATAAATGCAGACATTCAATGTGAAACTGATGCAACAGCGACACATGTCATGCCAGCCAACAGCACAGGGAAGAGTACACTGAGAGTCAATTTTCTATTAATATAAAGTTTACACTGAGAGAATGAAGCACGTTTTATGTACAGGATATAAAGGCGAAATTCGACTGGCACAGTTCACCCTTCGATTTCTGTTCCAAAGGAGTTTTCTAGCTACTTTACTCTTACAAAATTTCCCTAGTTTTAATAATTTCGGTTCTTAAACAAAGGACTTGCATATGAAATATTGATTTTTAAAGTCTCTAAAGCCACATTCATAAGGATTTTTTAAAGGTATGAAGTTCATTTCATGAAAATTTGATTTAAAAATCTTCAATAAATATCTATAAATACGGCTCTAAAGCTAGAAATGTTTAGATATCTATGAAGAAGTGATAAAAATTGTCATATCAAAACTAATCGTGGCTTTTTTCCTTATAAACCATAAGAATTTTTGCAAAATAATGACTTCTAATAACGACTGTCAGATGTTCGCACCAAAATCAGCTTGGGCGAGAAACTCATGATGGATTCACTATTGCTGCAGCTAAGTGATCAGTGCAAAGTTTGCGAATATGCTAATGATCCACTCATCATGGTTGAGGGCCAGCCCCGTTCCCAGTTGGAGCAGAGGGTCCTGGCCATGATGACAATAGTTAGGCAATGGTGGGAACATGTCAGTGTAGATGTTGCTGTCAATAAGACCACAGATTGCGGTATAGATTGTCTCGCAAACCACTAGTTCGTTTGACTGATGGTGCGTCACTGGGGTGAAGTACTTGGGCGTTGCCATGGGAGAACGAATGAACTATTTGCCTCATTTGGATAGGCTGGGCGTTTAAACTTGTGGTTAGTAGTGACTGGGGGCTTAGCAGACGAGATGTCCACATCGTATATCACAGAACTGTTGGCTGTCATGACAATTTACGCGTCTCGTGTATGAAATCGGTGAAGTCTCCTGTCAAAGATTATTGTTATTGGCTTGTATGGCTTCAGGTACAGATGGCTGCTGTCTCATTGAATCTTGTTGTTATACGTCGTGAGACGGGATTCAAGGCCAGGAAAGGATATGCACTGGCGGCAACGGACTGGTCCCTTGAAGGGTTAGAGAGCATAAGTAGGGCTTAGCTTAGGGTACTCTTAGACGAATGTGTCTTGTCGAGATGGCAAACATGTTGGGAATAGAGTCAAAACGGATGTGATACATTTAATTTTTTGTTAGCTGTTAGGTTCGTTGAGAGAAACCTTGCTTTTGGTTTTAACCTCTGTCTTAGTTTCTTACTGACGGGACTAAGTTGGTGCAGTAGCGTAGTGACCAGGAGGCCCCGGGACTGAGTTCCCCCCGAATAATTTGGTATAGGACCCCAAGTGGAAGCATAATACGGGTTATTCTTTGAAACATAAATCGCTGGTAGAGACCTTGAGCTCGAATGTGAAGTTGCATTGCAACCAGATGCTACAGACCCATACAGTAGCAGATGTGGTATGAAAGGCCCCACCTCCGCCAATGGGGATTATGTTCCGTACTGGCATAATCAATTTGGTATCTCATGGTTGCGGAAAAAGGGCTGACAATTGCGATAGCATGCTTCCAAAATTGTCAGCCCCTATTCCTAGATAGTACAAGTTATAATTATAATATAACATTATAATATGCTTAGTGCAAAGCGTGGATAAGGCCTACACGGCGAGAGTCTCGTTAAACCCACTGTCCTAGCTCCGATACAATATTTCAAGTCTTTCTTTGTTTTGTTGAATAATCGAATATTCTTTTTAGAAACTGTAATTTAAACAATAATAAATAATAAAATAATAAAATATAATCCGTGCCTTGTTTATCGGTGTCCTACAGATCTCTCGGGGAGTACGACCAGGCATAAGAACTCCATGTTTATGTATATCACATGGCTGCCGTTCACCGTCGCCGAGCGGAAGGGGTTTGAAGTTTTTCTCCGCCTACCATCGGTAAGGATAATGCATCCTGGCAATGAAGTATCCACCGTTCCATATATCTGGGGTCTCCGAACTTACAGGTGTTTAAATATTTCCAGTCTATACTCTTTTTACTGCAGGGCAACCAATGCCCAATTATATGTATAAATCCCAATTTACTAGCAGTTTAGCTGGGCAGCTGACACCGGTGAGTTTGGCCATTAGTCCCGGGACAGAGTACCCGCCTGATCATTTGGTATTGGACCCTAAGTTGGAGCGTCATGCAAGTTGTTGGTCGAAACAGAAATCACTGGTAGAGTCTTCGTGCTCGAATGCGGAGTTGCATTGCAACAGGATGTTATAGCGGAGGTGTTAAGATAGGTCTCACCTCGGCCAATGGGGATTGTGTTGCATACTAGCACAATAAATTTGGCATCTTCTGGCTGGAGGAAAGAACTGACAGATGTGGTAGTTTACTTCCAAAGATGTCGGCTTCTATTTCTAGATACATTCAAGCTAACTTGGCTATTAAAGAGAAGCATTGTAATATCTAGTGTGATTATCACACCGTGGGTAAGGCCTTCACGGCAAGATTCACGTAACATCCCCGTGGACTCTGCCACTGATTTGGCATAACTGTTCTCTATGCTAATGCTAATTTAATTTTTTTACAGTACTCAATTTTGTCAGTTAGAAATGTGATTTGTGATTTTTACAAAGAATATAGACAGATATCAAATATTTTGTCTCAAATGTTGTGCTGCAAATGAAATTTCGTATGCCGAATTGCTGAAAATGCAGAGCAATCAAAAAAATCCGAAATATGCTGGACGATTTGCCTCAGCCATTAATGCCTTCAATTTAAGTTAACATCGATAAAGCGAAAGAAATGGTGACTGAAAATCGGCATTTAAATTTCAAAGAGATAACCGGTGGATTTTCTGTGTCTCACAAATCAATTTGTACCCCATTTTACACGATTATTTGCAAATGAAACACGTTGCCACTTTAACAGCTCAAAACGATGTGAATCTTTTAAAAAAACTTAATCAACGGTTGACGATTTTCACAGATGAACTAATCAAAGGCTTCGGAATGGCGCCTTCAAACTGAACCGAAAGTGACAAAAACCTTGCCAAAGTTGATCAAAAGTCAACGTAATGATGACTATTTTTTGATTTTTGATTATCGCAGAAATTAAATTATTTTCGGAAGTAAATAAAGGAAATAAAGAATATTATCTGGGCTTTATGTCCGATTTAAGAAAAAAAATTTGTTGAAAAAAAAAAACAGATTTGTGGAAATAAACTTAATGGATTTTGTATCACAATAATGCGCCATCTGACAAGGCTATCATTGTGAATGAATTTGTGGCCAAAAGCTTAACAAATGTCATGAGGTAACTACTGTAATCACCTGATGTGGCTGATGGCTCTTCTGAAGTGCATGACAAGTAAAGAGAAGAATCGAGAGAGAATCGACTCGATTTTAGGACATATGAAACTTAATAATGTGCGCTTTCAAACAAACAGCTAATCGATCCACCACAGTTGTCTATGTCTATAGATAATAAAGGTATTGAGCTTACTACTTTTGCCAGGAGACTTCGGTGGACTTCTGATGGAATGGACATTTAAGGTATCAAAAGTATCGTTCAAGTTTTAAAGGTATTTGCAGCGATGTAGAATATCCTGCGATCTGTCTGATAATCTTAATATCCAGGCAAAATACATCTGGCCAAAAATTCCATACAACTTAAATTGCCACCTCGAAGTGCAGCTTTCAATCGAAGAGAACTGAAGTTTTTTTTTCGGAAAATGCGATTGAGAAATATTTGGACGCTTGAATTATTCCTTGGCATAAATATACTGTTTTCGAAGAGACCTACAATTTGCGCATTTGTGTATTTTAGTGACAAATTCCGAATACCTATTTTGAAAGAATAGATATATCGAATATGTCGAACCACAATGATTTTTTTTTTTCGTATCACCTGGTAAACCGCGACGGTCAGTATAAGCGATTATCGTATGCATGATCGCAGGCTCACCTCCGCATACAACCATTTATCAGTATTTGAGCGACGCTCACCTCGACATGTTTGACAAACACTTCGAGTAGTCGAGTAATCGACAAGTCTGATAAATGCTTTTCAAAGTGCGATGTTCGGAATCGCCGTTAGACTACAAATCCCATTGAATATGTCTAAAGATAAGATGCACATCAACTCACTAAATGTGAGAAGGTTTCTCATGCCTCATCTATGGTATGCAAAGAAATTTGTTATCTGATAAACTAAAAGACTTTCGAAAAATCAGTATTTTGAATTCCTTCGATTTGTGTCTAACATTGAGTCGAATTTTATGCCCCGATTAGTGAAATGTTGGCCGCTCAAGGCAAAATGGTTAATACTCGGCACTATCGTGCATATGATTGTGATTTTGAAAACTGGTAGAACTTTCAAATATTTCTTTGAGCGGTGGGCTTCTCGATGTTTCTGACGATTATTTCAAGTAGCGGAGCAATAGATAAGTCTAGAAAAAGTTTCTTCAACTTAAAATACGAGTCTTTCTTGAGAAACAGGTTCCACTCAGTGAGTTTGAAAATAGACTGCTTGTACGTTGAATATGAAAAGTTTTCTACATCCCATTTATGAAACGCAATAAAATAAGTTTTTTTTTAAACAATTTTCAAATCTTCTTAAGTGTTTCATTGATTGAAAATGGCAGCCTGGAAGCGGTAATTTTGGTTCTGGAAAAAGACAAATTTTGCAATCATATCAAATTTATATAGTGTTCGTTCGACAGGTATTTGTTTGAGTTTTTGGCCAGAAATTCATTCACAATGATAGACTTGTGAGACAGTGAGTTTAATCACCGACCAGACTGAAGTGAATCTTGTCTGCTTTTAAAAGCTCTGCACTTCTCATCTGCAAATGATTTTGTCGATTGATCGGCAGCATACTGTCTTATTTTCACCGATTTGGCATGCAAAATTCCATTTGCAACAACAAATGTGGAACAAGTTTTTCATTAGACGTATTTGAGTTGATGAAATCACAAAATAAGTTAGAAAATAGACCACGCTCAATCTCTTCATCAGTCAGCTTAGCGAAAAATTGAGTTTTGACAATTCATTTAAAAGGGATTTTTAATTAATCAATTTCTGGTACTTTTTTCGAAGAATATACTCGTATTTCTGTGGGCGGTCAACGTGCCAGGATGGGAACATTTGGAAGCCGTCTTGAACTCCATACGGTTTGATCTCATAGAGTGAGTGTTAGGCACTAATAAAAAACGAGTTTTATAAAAAAAAAACATTCCATAGAGACGCTCTTTGGTCACAAATCATGTTGATTGTAAACGTAGAATGGTTACGTCCTGTTCTAAGATTTATTTCTTTTAACCGAGAGGAGTCAAAAATATTAAAATGTTGAATTTTTGCTTTCATTTTTGGGCACGAGATGTTGCTTTTGTATGTAGTTGTATTTCGCAAAGGCATCAAGGAAACTATAGCACTCAAGCACAGTTCCCCAGATCTCTAAAATATGTCAAATTTGGTTTGCTCTGTCCGATGCAACTTCTTCAAAAGGTGGGCATTATTATAAAATGATGAAAGATTTCCATTAATGGCAAACATTGCAGATCAGAATTCCGCATAGTTTATGATTCATTAAAGTAAAACCGAGAGAATGTCTCGATTTCAAAATGAAATTTTCTTAAGTATTTCGAAGCAAATATAGGATTATCAATTTAATGGTTTTAAAACCATCGGTCCAGCACGGCTGTAAGCTATTAAATATCTGTCATCTGAAGTGTTATTTATTTAGTGAAAGGTTTGCCATTTACGAATATGAATCGCTTATCAAGCGAAGAACGCGAAAAAATAGTTAAAACTTACAGTAAATGTGATGAATGAAACAAGAGTACTTATCGTGCTTTACGGAGTGATTATGGTCGTCATAATCGACCTACTGTGCAAGGAGTTGGCAAGATTGTAAAGAAATTTAAAGAGACTGGAAGTGTTATAGATATGGTCAGGCCTGTGCATCAGCGCAATGAAGGCACTATCGAAAATATCACTTCTATTAATAAAAGTGTGACGGGTAATCCAAATTTCAATTTAGAATCGACTTTTTTGACCTGCAATTGAAGTTCATGAACTGGAAAATATATGGTTTAAACAAGACGGTGCAGCTCGTCACAGAGAAGAGTTTCCACAAAGCGTAATTTCATGTTTTAGTGGCCAATATCAAGGGATTTGACACCGTTAAATTGTTTTGCATTTGAAAACAAGCATTCGTCAAGTTGTCGCCAAGATACTGCCCGAAATGTGTGTGGGTAGGCGGGTGTTTCCTAGGATGCTTTGTACCGCTTACCCCTAAAACGCAGGCCTCTCTACCCGATCCTGTAATTAAGCAGGCAAAGGGTATGATGCTTGCGTACAAAAACAAAGTAGTGTGGCCTTGTGCCAGGCGCCCTAGGAAGAGGTGGATTATGTCTTGGGATTCACCTATAATATGATATTAAACTGATCTTGGAACTCGTTTTTCGAAAACCAAGTAAAGGGGAGAGTCATAGTTAAACAAGACACATCCTAGCAACAGGTGCGGACATAGAGAAGCCGTCGGGAGGTATCAGAAGATTTATCTTTTCCGTAAATATAGTTGTATGACCAGAGAGATCTGGTTAATGGACTATGATAGGAGCATGGCGTGTTTCGCTGTGTTGATATTCTCTCCTCGGACACTGAAAATTTATGCCGTAGATTATGGATTACCAGTTCCATGCGAGGTATGATAAAGCAAAACTGGAGTGGCTTGTCTGCGAAACCCAGACCAGAGGGTTCTTCTCTTCAGGTAGCACGAGTGACCAGGGGCCCAAGGAACATTGTTCCTTCCTGGTCAATGGTGTTGAACCCCTAGTGGGAGCATCGTGCTGGCTGTGGTTGCCCGAACAAGTGTTTTCAGTGCTTTTGCATTGCTCACGGCAATAGCTTGGAAAACACTGTTCATATCTATCCGAGGTTTTCCTAGATACCTCAACTCCTAACCGGGAGGTAGTTCACTTCATACCAAGTGGCTACGAAGGTACTTTGGCCGAGTGAGGGAGTGGGACCTGGGGAAGCTTTTCCAAGGGGCCTTCTTCCAATCTCTGGTAGTCTAACTAATCGTTCGGGATTAGTGTGAGTACCCCAAAGAGGCGCTTGCCGTCGCTAGAAGAAAGGAAGAACACATGACCAAGAAAGAAAAGCATATGATTAGAAAATCATGGGTAAGGCTTTCACAGCGAGACTCATGTAAAACCTTCACATCAGTTGCCCGAAATGTGCAAAAATAGTGATTGAAAACTAACTCAAAAGGATCAACTACTGCAACTAATCCATAGGCGGTCATTTAAATGGCACAGTATTGCGTAAATAATGGCAAGGTCCAGGCATTATAATGGAATAAAAGTTTCATAGAAATCATAGCTTTATGTGTGTTTTGTTTAACTTTATCGGTATGATAACCCGGTGTGATAGTCAGATCCATAACTGAAAGGGTCTCTGTGGCACGATATCTACTATTACACTGCGACAAAAGCGCATTTTTTCACTCAGTGTATGCAATTTTACATGCCATATAGAAAACGTTTGGAATGGAAAACTGAATGTAAGTCTCATAAATTTACGAGTGTATGAATGTTTTCTTTTGTAAACGCATGTGCGCTTAATGTCATAGGAAAGTACACACACACACACATATATATATATATATATATATATTCATACTCATATGGAAAACTGCTATGCATGTTCATTAAAACTGTTTAGATGAGGTTGAACACTTTGGAATATAAAATACAGATTTAACTTTATTAGAGCATTAAATTAAAACGCCATGGAAATGTCATGAGCAAAGTTCTGTAAGCGAGAAGAGTATTTGTAATTGATAATTGATTTAGAGAATAAAATTAGGACGATTTATCAGTAGTCAATTAGAGTAGCTTATAAAATATGAAACAATTTTAGCGATATGAAAATGTTTTAGGAAAAGATATAAAGAAAATAAAAAGTAGCAAGTAAAAACGGTGGATTACTTACTCACTTAATTACATAGAGACCGGAATGGGCATCCTTATTTATTATATGCCGCGCGTACAATAGATTCTCCTCCAATTCGTCAAATAAAGTTTTGACAGCAATTATAATAACTTCGTTCTTCTAGTGAAATTTTGATCGTCCTTTTCTGCTTGGCCTATCGAGTTCGTTGTCGAAAATTTTTCATGCTGGAGCGTTTGGTTTCATTCGCGCAACATCCTTGCCAAGACAATAACTGTACCTGAATCCGCTTCGCCATATCGGTAACGACATATAGACAATATTCTCCATTAACGACAATAGGTCTATATCATTTTCTAAATAATTATCTCTGGAAGGATCTTAAACCGAATACATCCGCTCGAGTTATAATCCAAAAATCTTCCACCATACAACTAGACTAGACTTATCTGTTATCGGTGTAGTTAGCTTTTTTTGTCGATAGAGGGCTTTGCTATTAAATTGCTTGCTAAGCCCTCAATAGCATCTGTTTGTTTGAAAGTAAAAAGTGAAAGCCCTCTTGTTCTCTTGCTTTCAATTAAACAGGATGCTCCCGAGTTTCGATTAAAAAAATAATATTATATTTATTTAAAGTAAAGTTTTAATTCATTTAGAACAATTATTTAAAAGAACAAAAGTTAGAATTATAAATGTGTGTGGAGACCGATTAAACAACTTCGTCCGTCGACTGTCACGCTAGAACTGCTTATTGTCCATGTTTTGTTGCTCAGGCAGACTCTTTCCAGAACGATCTCTCAATCGGCAAACCCTCTCGCTCTCTTTGTGTGGGTGTAGGGCTTACAAAAGTAGCAAGTAAAAACGTTAGATTACTTACTTACTTAATTACATAGAGACCGGAATAGGCATCCTTATTTATTATATGCCGCGCGTACAACAGATTCTTCTCCAATTCGTCAAATAAAGTTTTGGCGGCAATTATAATAACTTCGTTCTTCTAGTGAAATTTTGATCGCCCTTTTCTGCATGGTTGGAGCCATGCAGATGGATTCGTGCAACATCTTAGCTAAGAAAATTGTTGTATCTGAATGCGCTTGACCACATCGGTGTCGATATATAGCCAATATTCTCCATTAACGATAATGGGTCAATATAATTTTCTGAATAATTATCTCTCGAAGACTTTTAAAACGAATTCCGAATCCGCACGGGTTATAATTCAGAAATCTTCTTCCATACAACAAGACAGGTAGGACTAGCATTTGGTGTAGTTAACTTTTTTTTCGATAGAAGGCTTTGCTATTAAATTGCTTGCTAAGCCCACAGTAACATCTGTTTGTAAGCAATACGCTTCTCCTAATTTGCAGGCCGACATTAATATAAATTGTATTTACAGCTAAGCTGAGGTCGACTAAATCATCCACATACTTCAAAGTTATAATTGTTAATGTTCAAACGGGTAAACTCTTTGTTCGTCAAAACAAATAATTTGATATTGTCCGTGTTTTACACGAGATCATTTTTTGTTGACTCCTTCGCAATGTTTGAGAAGACTGTAGTAACATTTTGTAGATTTTGCCAATGACGTCTACATCATCAGCATGCACAAGTAGCACAGGGCTTTTATTAAATGACGTACCAATGTTGTTTACTAATGCTATCCGCATAATTCTCCGCAAAAGATTGCCATAGAGATCACCCCATAGGCTGTCGCTCCCTTGGTGGAAAATAGCTTATCCTAAATTATTACATGTTTTACGACAGATACGTTTAAGCTTTGCAGATATGGCAAATACGGCCATAATTTCACAAAAGTTTTTTTGCATCAGTCTATTGAAAGTAGGCTTGCAGTATACAAAAATGTGCCACGATTCGGTCTGTTCTTCTTAGGATGTCCTTTATGGATATGTAACGTATTATGATTATGTGGTAGAAAAGGCTTTAGTCTTTTATGCACTACATTGATGGGTACGCGACTGATATCGCGATAGTTACTACATAAGTGTTGCTCTGGGCGCTGGTTTTTACGATTTCAAAAATGTCATGTGAAATTATGTGCAAATTGATCGTGAAGAAATTACAAGTGGCTATAAATAAAACATATGAGAGGTAATGCCAATTCAAAAGAGGAGATCTGATTTATAAGTAATTTCTTCTCATTACAGAACTTCCGCCAACAGTTAAATTTAGTACACGAATTCTCACTCAATGAAGTTAAATAATTATTTCTTGGACAAAAATTGTTATTCATTTACAATTATATCGATACAAAAGTACATTTTGATGTGCCAAAAAAAGGTTGATTTTAATACGAATTAAGAATGGCAAATTCTAATATAATTCTTAAAGTGATGGCTGAAGTATTGAAGTTTAGATAATGATAATAATATTGAAATTCTCAGATATTGTCTAGTGATTTGTATTGATCACATGTTCACCAAAAATTTACATTTCCGCTACTTTGACAAGAGCTGCATCCCTCAAATGACAGGCATAGAGTACATTCAGTGGCTCCATCTTATTTTAAAACTCCCAGTAAATTCCAAGTAGCGTTTTGTATATCCCTTTTTGAGATGCTCTCTTTTTGTTGTTTGGTGCTAATAAATTTGTCTGTTATTGGCTGATATTGTTAGGAAATTTTAACTGTTTTGTGTGTAATAAACTTGGAATCTCTTCCAATTTTTTTTTAGAGTTAAATTTGTAAGTTTCGATAAAAAAATTGCCTTTTGAATAGACCTGGACCCGATTGAAATGGACCTGTGTCAAAGTAATCAAATGCCTCGACAGATTACTTTTAATTAAGTAGTAATAAATAGTAAAACTGTTGAAAATATTTTGAAAGTGTTTAATTTTTCTGCATATGATTTCAGCTCTAGTATGGCAATTTCAAATTTTACTGACTATAAGATATTTTTATACCGATCAGTTCAAATTTTTATGATTTCAAATTCGTCTTCAGGTCTGCAAAAATTCTCGTCTTAATTTTAGTGTCCTCCACCATTCAAATGTATGTAGTAGGATTATCTATCATGCAGCCCCTGCTAAGTTCGGCTATCTCAGACACAGAACTGAAGCTCGAAGGCGCTTCAATTATGTCTCTGTAAAATGTTATTCATATAGACTATTTAAACGTCAAGTTTATTTCCATTTATTTAAAGAAAAAAAAAAAAACAAAAAAACAACTCTTATATCGATGTCCAATTAAGTTCCCGCTGTTTGCCAATAGATGGCGCCAGCTGTAAGCGCTAACCGATTCTGCCATGACCTAAACGTCAAGAGCCAAGCTTAGGCATATGGTAGTGATTTTCTTTAAACGTTAATTATTTTGGTTGTGTGAATATGTATGATTTTGTGTCAAATAATCGTCAAATAATCGAAATAATCGAGTAGTATTGGTTTTCTTCTTTCCATCAAAGAAGACGACGGCTGAAGCTCATCGAGAGATTAAAAACGTTTACGGAGATGCTGCTTTAAGTGAAACAACGTGTCGAAATTGTTTCCGTTGCTTTAAAGATGGTAATTTTGATCTTGACGACCGCTTGCGTGAAGGAAGACAAAAACTCTTCGAAGATACTGACGGCATTGCTTGATGGGGATCCGTTTCAACGCAAGTAGAGATTGCTTCAGTGTCCAGTATCCATCCTATTTTAAAGCCCCCAATGGATCGAAAGTAGCGTTTTGTGTACCTTTTTTTGAAATGCTCTGTTTTTGCTGTTTGCTGCTAATAAATTTGTCTGTCATTGTCCGATATTATTGAGAAATTTTAACTGCTTTGTCTGTAATAAACTTAGAATCCCTTTCAATTCTTTTTTCAGAGTTAAATTTGTGATTTTTAATAGAAAAGTTACCTTTTCAATATTTTTGGCCAATTTCTAAGGAAGGAATTGGTAATCTTTAACTACTCTTTATTTACTACAGCAATTTTCATTCGAATGACTTTTATCCCATAAAAAATAAAAGCAATTAAGTTGCAACATGTAACTACTACATGTTGTATGGTAATGCTGTAATGGGGCCACATCTATGTCCTCCGCCCTCCTTATCCTTTTAGCTGTAAGTGAAACTCCATTAAAACTAGCATGCATGTTATAGCTGAAATATAAATATTTGGAGCAGTAGGAGGGAGCAGCGTGCGGAAAGGAAATCCAATTTTAATCTTGAAACAACTTAATAGTTGTTATTCCCATAACAATATGGACCAGATGCACAAGCAAACAAACAACCAGACAAACTCTGGGAATGGAACACAATCGCTTTCACGCTTGGTTGGATTTTCTATATTTACTACCATTCCAATGGCAAATACCAAAATTTGTAAGTTGCACTCAATTTCAAGTTCAAATCAAATATAATTTTGTGAAACCAAACAAAAAAAAAATCTGAGGACCTTCTTCTCTTTGAAAATCCATATCAAATGTTTCGCCAACTGCGGAGCAATTTATTTTCACTATCACTAAAGGCAGTTTTAATAGGATATGAGGTTGTATAAATTGCAAATGCCACAACGGAGAACCTTTTGAGAAATACGTCACTACCCCTTCCACTACTGCCACCACCACCTCCGCTTCACTTTAGGGAATTGTTCTGCCACCATGAAAAAGGACTTCTTTGTATATCCTTAAGCATTACAAAATGTTGATTGTTGCTTGTAAAATTGGAAAAGGATTTGCGTTTAAGTTTGCGGTTTCTTTTGTTCAGTCATCCCCTTTTCTTGCAATAAAGTATTTTTACACGTTTAGTGCTCCCCATAGGTGATAGTCACAGTGCCAGTAGGCGAGTTGAAAGGGAAAGCTTTATGGACCCATGGTTACAAAACCATCTTTTGCGGTTGTTTAGTTCTCGATAAATTGGATTTTGTGTGTCGATTTGGATTTAAGAAAAGGTAAAAGTCCTAGCAAATCAATTTGGTAACAAAATGATACAGAAATAGACATGAAGCAATAAACAAAGAGCCGGAGATACCTGTGAACACTCAGCGGGAGTAAACGATAGCGGTAGCAATAGAGTACAGTGGACAATGGAAATTGAAAACAGGTTTTTCAAAAAGAAAAAAAAAACTCGGCTAACAATATAATTTTGACAATGACTGAGACTAAAAGCGTGTAAAAATAAGCGACCAGAACCAAGCTGAGCAGGTTGAATAGCTGGATACATGAATCGTTATAGCCTTCGAATACGATAAAGTCGTTTTGGATTCAATATCAAGTAATGCAATTCCATCATATTGAGATAAAAGTATAAAATATGGGGGAAATATGTAATGAAAACTAATGCATTTTGAAATTGTGAGAACAAAGTTGGACGGCTTTAACAACACGTGGACCGAAATGGACCACATTCAAAAGAGGCAGACAATTCTTTACTCAACCGAAACATATGTGCAAAGTACATATCGTAAAAAAAAGAAATCCATTATTTTTCCCATAGTTGGCTTTAGCAATCTGTATCTCGTGTTGTATATGTGCGATTAGGTTACGATAGATGGCGTTAGGTGGATATGATTTCATACTCAAACAATTACTGAAAGAGTTTTGCGATTGCTTGATGCAGTTTTGTTTGCGCGCATATCAAAAATGGACACAAGCACGCTGTATTTTACGGCATTTTTTTTGGTAAAGACAACAATTTCCGCCATGGGGTTAAAAGCGAATAATGTAATAGCTCGTTATGTGTAAATTTGGTTTCGTCTATTCCACTTTGAAAAGTATGATATCAAAGATGCACCACGCACTGGAAGGTAATTGTCGATAAAATAATGAAAATTGTCAAGTTCGACTATGATGCAAGCACCTTTTCGATTACCCAGGAGCTAAACATTGCACACAAAATTGTTTGAAGGCTGGTCGTAAGAGGAAGCTTGATGTATGGGTTCCACACGCCTAAAAACCTCATGGGCCGAATTTCTAACTGCGAATCTTTGCCGCATCGTAAAAAAATCAACTCATTTCTGAAGTGGACGGTGACTGGTGATGAAAAGTAAGTCACTTAAGACAATGTCAGGAAGAAACGGTCGTGATCGAAGAGCTTAAGATAACGCCAAGCAGAAACCGTCATGATCGAAGAGCGGTAAGTCGACGGAAACATTGGCCAAATCAAAATGAACGGCTAGTAAGTTATTGCTGTTTGTTGGGTGGGATTGGCAGGGAATCGTCTACTATGAGCTACTTCCCTATGCCCAAGCTCTTCCTTTGGACCTGCAACGGCAACTATTAGATGGTCTGTAAGAAGCAAGTTTTGAACAATGAGAAAGTTATGGAAATTTGGTTGGAGAGTTCTTATGTATCAATGTTGTAGTCGAGACGAGGCATATAGTAATTACCATGTATTCCTGTACGGTTAGGTCAGGTTAGATCAATGTGGCAGTCTGAATAGACAGACTTCCTTAGACTTTGTAGTCCATTGTGATCCCACGGCAACAAGAGATAAGGATGTCCCTAGTTTCCTCCGTTGAACCATCCTGAGCGCCTCAAGAAGCTCTTAAGTCGGACAATATCTATATCGTCCACATTTCCCAGGTCCCTTAAGAAAAAAGAGCCCAGTGTTGATACCCGCCTGGTCACCAGGGCGGGGCAATTGCTGATAAGATGTTCTATGGACTCCTTCTCCTCTATATTCCCACAACTGCTGCGAAATCACTAGTCGCAACCTTCAATCTCACTGCATGTCTTCCAATCAGACAGTGTCGCGTCATGACGGATACAAGCAATGAGACGTCGGGTCTTGATAGCGACAGCAGTATGTGTGAACGCTTTAAATCTAGGCGAGACCACATCCGTCTGGATTAATCACAGCCCCGGACAGACACCCACCTACCATTTGCGGCTAAATATGCTCCATCGCGCAATAGGAGCCTGCAAGTGGCTAGAAACATGCCAACGGACTCCAACCCGGCTGAAATCTGTAAGGTTGTTCCTAGTCTTGACAGCTTGTCTGCTCTGCAGTTCCCTGGTATGTCCCTGTGGCCCGGCACCCAGATAAGGTGAATGTTGAAATACTTCGCCATCTCGTTAAGAGATCTGCGACAATTCAGGGCTGATGTTGAGTTCAAGAAGACAGAATCCAGAGATTAAATGGCAGCTTGACTATCAAGAATATGTTAATCACCATAGTGGTGAAGATGATATATCTCAGCCATTCTGCCACTTCCTTAATGGCCAAAATTTCGATCTGATAAACGCTATGTTTAGCACCAGGTGTCTGGAGTAGACTCCGAAACTTACCCGTTCATTTAATTTTGAGCCGTCAGTGTATAAGTCGACATACAGTCTTTTGCCAGAAGTTCTGCATTTCCATTTATCTCTATCTGGTATAAGTATATGGTACTTCTTGTCGAACAGTGGTTCAGCCAGAGCATATTCAGACACCATGTTGAGGATAACACTGTGACCACAACCACTGTTTGATCACTGTGGCTGCTCTCTTAATCTTACTGCCGTAGCTGCAGCAGTCTGCATACTGATTATGCTCAGGTGTAGTAAAAAGCAAAATTACATTTAGTACATTGGATGGGGTGGTGCGGAGCGCACCAATGGCGCACAGACTAGCCATCCTCTGGACCTTGTCCAGTGTTGATCCGCGACAACACAGTACGTGTACGTGTAATTCTCAAGAGCCTTCCAGTAGATGATATTATCATACACGTACAACATTATCGGTCTTACTGTTGCAGTATGTAACCAGTAAAAAATGCGAGGCCTTAATCCCCATTGTTTCCTTATTGCTCTCTTGTACGCATATAGCGCCACAGTGGCCTTTTTTGCCCTGTCCAGGATGTTGAGTTTGAAATTAAGCTTCTTGTCCTATAATACATCAAGGTGTTTTGTACAGGCTACGAAAGGAATTTGAATACCGCTCCCCCCATGGAGATGGGACCCATTGGTTGAATCCTTTAACTTCAGGTGAACTGAACCACTTCGGTTTTGTTTGGATTCTGTTTCTGTTAATGCGAATGGTTTTGGTGGTGACAAATTCGTCTCTAAAGAAGCTTGTGTAAGCCGACCATCCCAGTTTTTATACCGAGGGTTTCCATGAAGAAAGCGTAATGGAATTACCTTCAAAATGCTAGAAAATTATTGAATAAATCAGTGTATTCTTGATGTAAATCGCTTATTCTAACTGTGTTAAATAAATCATTCAATGTTATGTCATAGAAAAATAATGGATTTTTTACTGCACTTTAAATGTTAACTTTCCTGAGGTATTTTTATAATACGATCTGTCCGTTGACAGCAAGAATAAGATGGATGACCAGACAGATGGACTAACAGTCAGGAAGATAGCGCTATATTGATCCATACGCGCCATACAGTTGTCGGCCAATATCGAGCATAAAATAATCCATATCATTGGATACGAAATAGACCTTATACAGGGTGGCGCATAAGTAACGTTAACGGCGACAATATTGAATGCGTTCTTGTGCATCATTTGGTTTTAACTCATGAACCAATTTCATCTTATATGGGAAAAGATGTAACATATGTAAAATTCTTAGTAAAGACCGCTTAGACATCTCTAACTGCTGATAATGTTGCCTGGTGGAAGTTTCGGAGTTTTCCTCATTACTTGCTCGTACTCTAGCAATGGTCACTTCATTTCGAACTCCACGAGGTCTTCCAGCACGCGGAAGATCACAGACAGCTCCTTGTTGCCCAAAACGCTGAACCAATCGGTAAATTGTTGGAGCGCTAGAAGCATTTCGAACATGAAAGAAATTTCGATATGATCTGAATAATCGAATGCTGACTTTCAAAGAAAATTTAATAATTTTGGTTCTTTGTTCTTTGCTGAGACTTTCCATCATAAATTTCCCAAAGTCCCAAGACGAAAAAATATGGGTAATAAGAAAAATAAAAAATATAAACAAAAAATTTATTCACTGATCTAATCTTAACGTTACTTATGCTCCACTCTGTAGAAACATTGGAATGCAATGTCGATGTATGTCATTAATATATAAATGGACCCAAGTTTGGGAGGTTCATTTATGTAGGACTATATGAAAGCATGACAATTATGCTTCATTTTCAACAGAAACCGTTCGTGGTCCAATCGATAGAGAGTAATAAAAATAATAAAATTAAAATAATATCTATTGTTTTTAGATCTAAATGAACTTGGTAAACCGGCATTGGCCATTTCCAACAGGAATACCACTCGAGTCAATTAAATCATATGCCCTAAATCTTGTTCAAAGATAAAAGTGCTGACACATGGAAGATCTGTGGTCCTACAGAATCAGGCCACAAAACCACATGTTTTGAAATCTAGATTGTTCGATAGATGCGTGTAAATGTGTTAAATTTCTGAGTAACCGTTACAAATTTATGAAAGTCTGGTATCATGAATTCAGAAGATACACTATTTGAAGCATTTTCATCTTTTGTAGATTGGCTTAAGGCCTTTTTCTCTGCTTAGAAATGATACTACTTTTGGTTTCACTTCTGATTTAACCTATGAAATGAAACTGTGTGAAACTATATTCTAGTTTCAGTTTCTCGAATCATCTCCATGTTAGTTGAACCAAAAGCCGTTGAAACGGATACGTCTTCGGCTAAAAAAAACCCTTTCAATTTCTTTAAACATCGGTCTCCATTGACGTTGTGTTCGTAGCACGATTCATTGGCCACCTTCTTTGTAATATAGAAAATTGTAAAGTTACCCTTCATGTCCTCCACTGTAGATGCGGTATAATGAAGCAGATTTCATTTCTGGTAAAATATGTTAACCCGGACCGGTAAAAACTCTGTTTTTTTTTGGGGCCAGAGAAGAACATGAAAGTGTTGTTGTTATTATGAAAAAAAAAAAAATACTCACAAGCAAAACAAAGGTGTAGGATGAACATATTTAAAATATTGACTATTTGTGTTGACCTGTCATAAAACAGAATCAAAACAGAATCTACTACGTTCAATCACTGCAGAGACCGGGTGGTGGCTTAAACTTAGAGGTATCCTGTATTGAGTACTCTTGAAAATCTGTACCGCCTTTACTCGTGCAAACAATAAAAACAATTAAATATCTTTTATGCGCCAGTACAGAAATTTTAATTTAATAAACTAACTTACGTGCACCTGCGTCCAAAGTCCTTTTCGATTTTGTGAGTTCACCTCACGTCCTGTCATGGGGGGCATAAACATGGAGAATAAAAAAAGCGCTGTTGCTCCAATTCATCACTCCAGGGTACAAAAAAGTAATGTTATTTCTACGTGGCTACTGAAATAGACATCCTTATCTATTACACGCCGCCTATAGAAAATAATTCCAAACGCTTCGATCTTCAGCGTTTCTGCTCCAATTCGTCACAAGAAGTTTCGATAGTATTTAAAAAGCCTGGTCCTTCCAACGGAGTTTTGGTCACAATCTTCTGCGCCGTCCATCGAGTTTGTTGTTGAAAACTTTTCGGAGCATTTGCATCCATCCGCACAACATGACCCAGTCAACGCAATCGCTCTATATTAATGCGTTTGACCACGTCGATGTCGGTATATAGCTCATACAGCTCACTGTTCATGCGGCGCCGATACTCTCCGTTAAAGATGATAGGTTTATATATTTTTCAGAGCATTTTCCTCCCGAAAACTGCCAGTACTGATTTATCCGCTTGCATTATTACCCAGGATTCTGCGCCATATAACAAGACAGGTAGAACTAACGTCTGGCACAGTCGGATTTTTGTTTGCCGAGAAGGAGCTTTATCATTATCCATAACAACATGTGTTAGCAAGCAATACTCTTCTCTTTATCTTCATGCTGATATCATTCGTTTTTTTTCAAAATTATAGTTGTCAATGTTCACACAGCGTCCGAAATGAGTGGACTCTTTGTTCATTGATACCAGTAACATTGTGTTGTCCTCATTTACCACAAGACCCATTTTCGCTGCTTCCTTCTCGATGTTTGAGAGGGCTGCAGTAAAATCTTGCAGTTTTCTGCCAATGATGGCTATGTCATCTGCATATGCGAGCAACATATAGCTTTTGTTAAATATGGCACCAGACCTGTTAACTGCAGCTTTCCTCATAATCGTCTCCATCAGTAGGTTAAAGAGGTCACGCGATAGACTGTCGCCTTGCCTAAATCCTCGTAAAAGTAATCGCTAATGTAAAATAGTACACTACAAATTGTTTCCCTACCAAGAGCTTACAAAAATGTTTGGATTGAAATACATTTCAGTCAAACAACGTGGTCACAATGGAATGAATATTTCTTCAAAGAATCATGAGAATTCGTATTATGCGTTAGATTGGAGTTATTGCTCAGAGAAGAGGATAGGATAGGATAGGATAGGATGCTCAGAGAAGAGGATAGGATAGGATAGGATTTTATCAAAAAAAGCAAGATTGTCGAGGAGAAATCACTTTAGAATTTTCGCTTCAAGTTGCATTTTAATGATTTTGTTTTCTGTAATAAGTGGACAAATATTTATGAAAAATTAAGTGTTTCATCAGGGCGGTCCCAAAACTACCCGAGCTGACGTATAAATGGAGTCAATATCTTGCAAAAATTAGTTTGGTGAAAAGTAGTCACCTCACAAAACATGTATTTTAAGTTTCAAGGCGCTACGTTGTTTAATATTTTTAATTTAGCCATCAAAATAAATGATTTCAGTGAATTTTTAAATATGGAAAAAATTGGTCACTGCTAAGTAAATCAACATTCCTATCTGAAAGGTCTCAGTAAAATCAATACTAAAGCCGAACTAGATCCTACTCTGGGAAAATCTGCTCCTTCGCTAATGACAGTAAAATATTGAGTAGCAGAGTTTAAGCGAGACCGTACGAGCTGCCAAGGCCAAGACAGTGGTCAACAAATTGAGGTGTCCTCGCCAAATACTGTTAAGAAAATCTACAAAATATTATTGGATGACCGTCAGCTGAAAGCATTTCAAAATTGACAGGTATTTCAAAACGAGCTATCAACGAATGTTGAGCGAAAATTTGAAGGTGAGAAAGCTGTGCGCAAAATGAGTGCCGCGCTTGCTTTCAATAGAGCAAAAAACAGCGTTTTGAATATGCCTCAGTAGAATTTAGTTGGTTTGGCGATGTTCCACCACACTAAAGTCTAATTTTTTCGTCGATTTATAACCATGGATGAGACAATCACTTCACACCTGATACAAAGGCATAGTTAAAGCAATGGGTTGGAATGGGAGAATGGTGCCCAAAGAAAGCAAAGTCGGTTCCAACTGCAGGCAATGTCATGGCGTCTGTTTTTTTGCGATGCGTATGAAATTATTTTTATGGATTATCTTCAGAAAGAAAAAACCATCAACGGTGAATATTTTGCTAATTTATTGCAGCATTTAGGTGACGTTTTAAATGATTATGGAAAAATGACCGCATTTGGCAAAAAAGAAAGTGTTGTTTCATCAGGACAATGTTCCAGTTGACACATTCTCTAATACGATGGCCAAAATGAATGCATTAAAATTCAAATTGTTTCATCACGTACCATATGCACAAGATTTAGCTCGGCCGGACTATTTTCTATTTGAAAACTTGAAAAAATGGCTCGATGGTAAGAGATTTGCCAACAATGAAGAGGTGTAGCCTGTGGTTGATGATTATTTTAAGGAGTTTGACAGTTCTTACTATAAACAGGGTATAGGAGCTATTTGAATTTCGCTTGGAAAAAAGTGCATTGAGCGTAAAGGAGATTATGTTGAAAAATTAAGAAAATGTTTCTCAATTTTTGTGTGTCTTATTTGTTAGGTCGGCTAGTTTTGGAACCGTCCTTGTAATGTATGCATACTTAACATTATTTTGAGCACTTCAAATTTCTTTAAAACTTAACTGAATTCTTGGAATTACAACCCAGTCTAGGGTTTTATAAGTTTTGGAAAAAGTTGCCAAAATTTTCAGAACAGCTAAGTTCAATACTCGATGTATCTGCGGAACTTTTCTGTTAGTCGAATAATCAATAAATCTATTAAATACAGGGTGGCCCAAAATGACCGAAAAGGTGTGAATTGCTTATAACTTTTTATTTACGACATATTTTTTTATTTTTTTTTTTAAATACAGTAAATTTATGGGGAATATTTTTGCATTAGTTATTAAAAATGATATCCCGCAAGTGGTGGCCATTTTCTGCTTCGCACAAATGTGCTCTTTCCAACACATTTTCCATGACCTTTCGCAAAATTTCCGGTGTTATCTTGTTAATTTCGTCTCGAATATTGGATTTTAATTCGTCAATAGTCCTGGGCTTATTAACATAAACTTTCCATTTTAAATAACCCCAAAGGAAAAAGTCTGGAGTGGTTAAATCCGGGGAACGCGGAGGCCAATTGAAATTGCTTGTACGCGAAATAATTCTTTTACCAAATATGTCGCGTAAGAGAGCCATTGTGGCCCTCGCAGTGTGCGCTGTGGTCCATCCTGTTGGAATCATATTCGCGGATGGTTTTCCACGGCTGGCCTTACAAAATTTTCCAACATGGTCCGATATCGATCAGCATTGATGGAAATGGCAACACCTCGTTCATTTTCAAAAAAATATGGGCCAATGATCCTTTCTGAAAAAACACCGCACCAAACAGTACACTTAACTGGGTGTATTTGTCGTTGATGAAGTACTCTCGGGTTTTTCGTAGCCCATATCCTACAGTTTTGCTTGTTAACGAACCCATTTAATTGGAAATGGGCTTCGTCACTCATAACTATGAATAAAATTGGGATTAATAAATAATAAATATTAGGATTAATAATAAAATATAACTAAATTGCATTGTCAAGTCGTTGCTGGTAATCTGTCGGTTTCAATTCTTGGACAATTTGAATTTTGTATGGAAACATTCTTATGCTATGCAAAATTCGCTGCAGCGACCCTCTTGAGATGCCAAGTTGTGTTGAACGTCTTCTGGTTGATGTTTGTGGATCCTCCTGAATACTCTCCTGTACCACTTGAATATTGTCATCCGTGTGCACCGTTCGTCGTCTGCCAGCACCAGGAAGGCTCCTTACTGCTCCTTGTTCTCGAAAATTTGCAACAAGACGGTTTATTGTTGACTGAGAGGGTGCAACCCGCACATTAAATTGACGACGGTATGCACGCTGAGTCAACACAATGGACCGTTGATTTACAAAGTAAATTTCAACGATTTGGGCACGTTGTTCAGTTGTGTATTGCTCCATTATAAATTCTCCAAGTCTTCTTTACAAAATACTAAAAAGAAAAGAAAAAAACAAATTATAATAAAAAAGTTATAAGGAATTTACACCACTTCGTTCATTCTGGGCCACCCTGTACTTCTCAAACTTACGTTCGAAACTGTGTGCTTTGAGTAAGTTCAAAAATAGAATTCGTGTTAGCCCACTAAATATTAGAAGCTCTCCCATGTCTCACTTATGGGATGCAAGCGTAAAGAATGAACTTTTTATAGCAGTGGCATTATAAAACTGGAGTTTTCGAAGGGAATGCCCATAAACTCGTTGCAGATGAGTAAGTCTTCCTCAACCCATCGAGTGATTGCTGAAATTATTTCTTACCAATCCATAAAGCCATATTTCCCAATCAATCAAGTAACGGACGGAAACCATCTTCTAAAGACCATCAAGTGAATGCCGGGATATTTCTTACCGATCTGCAAAAGCATCTTCCAATGACTTTCGAAGGGAATGTTCATAAACTCGACGCAGATGATTAGCTTTTCCTCAACCCATCGAGTGATTGCTGGAATTATTTCTTGCCGATCTAAAAAACCATCTTCCGTAGCCTTTCAAGTGTCAGCCGGAATATTTTTTACCGATCTGCAAAATTATCTTCCAGTGACTTCCGGAAGGAATGTTTATAAACTCGTTGCAGATGAATAATTCTTCCTCTAGCCATCGAGTGATTGCTGGAATTATTCCTTACCGACCTACAAAACCATATTTCCCAACCCATCAAGTAACGGCCGGAATATTTCTTACCGACCTACAACGCTATCCAATATATTTAGAGGTGTTTAAAATTTCTTTCAAATATCTTTTTTGCAAAAGTTTGCCCATCTTGTCCCATTGTCTTACAACAACACAATTTTTATTTTCCCCACTGGGGTTCGATTGTGTTGGAATTCTACGGTTACATTACCGCATCTTGTATGAAATCAACAGGACAAACATAGGATTTCACATAGTTTCTAAAATAGATTTTCAAGATATGGAGTTTGTTAAAGTAATCATGAAATGCTCTCAATTTTTAAAGCTCACATCATTTCGATGCCAGAAATCTACAAGCTATGAATAGATTAAGGATTGGCATGTAAGCTGACTTTGTGAAACTAAGAAGCAAATTTAATATCCAGTATACTATTGAGGGAATAACAAATTAAAGATTTCTTAAACACACACAATAGATAAGTCCTTTTCTCCTCCTGCAGTTCTCAGCTCAGTTCACATTGTGTGCTGACCGTATGAAGGCAAAACCAAAATTGGGCTCATTTTGTGCCTTTGAGGCAAATAATAAGTATTATTTCTGTACCACTGCTGTGCTTTCTTTCGTATTCATATGTCTCCATGTGTGTACGATTGCCTCAGTGCTCCAATATTTATAAATACTGTATCGTATATGGCGGAGAACAAATTATAAAACATATCCACAAATATAATCTAGAAATGTGGTTTGGTTTTTCTCTCTTTGCAAATTGTACTTTCACTGTTTGTTAATAGCCTTGAGCTACAATTTCTATAAAAAGACTTCTTTTTTTTCTCTCCCTCAAAATATTCTTGGGGGGCTTTGTTTGAAGTACTTGAATGTGCTACATGTGCAACATATGGGCATTTCCACAAGAAGTGGAGAGATAGAGAGGAGAGAGAGAAGAGAGAGAGGGAGAATGAGGTATTTCTAAAAATAAGGGCGGCCTCAGGATATGAATATGTAATGAAATAGCTAATGCGAAAAGGGCAAAGCTTATGGGGCTACGTTGATATTAATAACAGTTGGTAATTTCAATTCGGACTATATATGATTTCCTAGTGGCAGTCTATGGTTTCATAAGTATAGACAAAATTTACCGAATTTTTAGAACAGCTAAGTTCAATACTTGATATATCTGAGGAACTTTCCTATTAGTCGAATAATCGACAATTCTATTACATACTTCCCAAACTTACATTCGAAGCTGTGGGTTCATTGAATAAGTCCAAAAATATATGTAAAATGCGTGTAGGCCCACTAAATATGGGAAGATCTCCCATATCTTATTCATGCATCAGTTAAGATGAGATTTGGTTTTATAAAGCCAACCTCTGACTTCGTCTGTTCATGACTTCACGAGGTTTGGTAAAGAAAATCTGGCGTCACGTTCAAGGGCAAGAGATCTTGTAAACTTCATCTAGTAATAGTCTAAATTATATGCAATTCATTGAAGCACACTTAGAAGGGCACATATTTTACGAGGGCTAGCCAAAACTAGCCAATTTAAGAATGAAGACACAAGAGAGTTGGGTACAATTTTCTTTATTTTTCGGTACACTTTTTCCAGTGACATTCAAATAGCTTCTACACCGTGTTTATGGTAAAGACTGCCAAATTCAAATAGTCACCAACCGCCGACTCCACCGTTTCATTGTTGGCAAATCTTGGAACCATTTTTTCAAGTTGGAAATAGAAAATAGTCCGGAGGAGCTAGATCTGGTGAATAAAGGGTGCGTGATGAAACAATTTGAATTTTAGTGCATTCATTTTGGCCATCGCAGCAGTGAATGTGTCAACTGAAACATTGTCTTAATGAAACAACACTTTCTTTTTTGCCAAATGCGGTCTTTTTTCCATAATCATTTAAATCGTCCCCTAAACGCTGCAAATTACCGTAATATTCGCCGTTGATGGTCTTCCCTTTCTGAAGATAATCAATACAAATAATTCCATGCGCATCCCAAAAAAACAGACGCCATGAGTTTGTCTGCAGATGGAATCATTTTCGCTTTCTTTGGACACAATTCTCCGATTCTAGTCCACTGCTTTGACTGTCCCTTTCTGTCAGGTGTGAAGTTGGGGACCTATGTCTCATCCGTGGTTATAAATCGACAAACAAATTAGACGTTATTGTGGTCAAAACATCGCCAAACCAACAAAATTGTGCTGAAACAACGATCAACAACGATCATCCAATATTATGTTGTGGTTTTTCTTAACTGTGTCTGGCGAGAACACTTCAATGGTCTTGACAGCTTGTATGGTGCCGTTTAAACTCAGCTACCCAATATTTAACAGTCATAACCGAAGGAACAGACTCCACAAGAGTAGAATCTATCTTGGATGAAGCATTAATATTAGTTGCACTGAGACCTTGTGAATGGAAATATTGAATTATATAACGGCGACCAATTTTTTCCATGTTTACAAATCCACTAAGATCATTTACTTTTGATGGCTCAAATAAAAATAAATTTCATTGTTTAAACTTAAAACATATAATGCGAACGGAGTGATACAAAATACACTTGTTCCGTATTTCTCGTACTGGAGAATTGAAATATAACGTCTTTCGAAAGGAAATACGTTATTTTTGACGACGTTGAATGTTTAATTTAGCTTTGCTGGAATTATACGATTTAGGCCAAATGTGCACCATTTGGATCGATAACTTGTTGTCACTTTGAAAATTATTCAACTATACCCCTCTCACAGAAAATCTCACGCCTGTTGGCAAAGAACTAAGACAGTCGATTTTCACAAACTTCTGTTGGGGATAAATTAGCAAAATCGTCTTCCACAGACAGAAACAGGTGGTACTAACTTGATGCTTGTTCCGAACTATAACGAAGACGTACAAGAAACTGCCAATCGAACTACTGGAGCTTCTGACGAATCACTAATTTCATGTGATCTGACGTTGTACAACATCTTCCATAATGGCTCAAGCTGTTCCCTTCTGAATGATTGCTTATCTCAAAGGGTCCACTGGTTGACAGTACAGTACAGTAAAAATCCGAATTAAGAGTTCGATCACTGAAGATTAGTCTCTGCTAATCCCACCAAACACACAGTCAAATTTCCCTGATTGTGAATTCTGGCTTGGTCAGTGTCAGTGCGTTGGCTCGTTGCGATTTGACCACAATCATTTTATATAAACCTTCCAATTCAGAAATCCAATTCAGAAGTGCATAAGAAAACGCCAAGAGTTATAGTCAGTCTATTCGTGA
>JAHXMU010000525.1:559203-570995 GCA_019455685.1 Philornis downsi | reverse complement strand
AGTCTATTCGTGACGATCTAAATATTCCAATTCAGGAACCCAATTCAAAAGTGCATATGAAAACGCGAAGAAATATAATCAATCTATTTGTGTATCTAATTCAGAAGTTCATAAAGAACAGCCAAGGGTTTTAGTCAATCTATTCGTAATGATCTGAACCTTCCAATTCAAAATTCGGATTCAGAATTCCGTAATGAAACGTCAAAGTTTTTGACAATATATTTGTCACGATCTAAACCTTACAATTCAGAATTCTAATTCAGAAGTTCATAACGAAACGTCAAGAGTTTTTTTTCAATCTATTGGTGACGATCTGAACCTTCCAATTCAGAATTATAATTCAGAATTCCATAATGAAACGCCCTGAGTTTTAGTCAATCTATTCGTGACGATCTGAACCTTCCAATTCAGAATTCTAATTCAGAATTTCATTATGAAATACCCTGAGTTTTAGTCAATCTATTCGTGACGATGTGATCGTTTCAATTCAGAAGTGCTTTAATTGTGCAATGATCATCATTATTCCGCATTTTGCACATACGAATAGACCTGGAGTTGCGCTCCAACCCCAGATTTTGAATTGGGTTCAGATCATTACGAAGAGACCGATTGAAACTCTCGGCATTTTTTACCAATCTTGTCGACCTTGGTCGTCCGGAATTTATTTTCTCCAGTGTTGTATCGGTCTCTTCAAACTTTTCGACCCATTGCTGAGTGAGAGAAATGTTGGGCGAAAACCTTGAACATTGCAAAATCTTTTAGGCGTTTAAGTCGGCGAATTTATATTTTAGTAAAAGTCTCGCACGCACAACACAGCATGTTATTTGAAATTCCACATGACTTTTATTCAATTTGATTAAACGAAAAAAAATGTCATTAATATTTTGTTTGAATTTGCATATTTGATTCAGTCAACTTTTAACATTGAATTCAAAGGAAGGGAAAGGATTGCAAAGTATCTCTCTGTATGCACTCGTATATTTTAGTAAAACTCTCGCACGCACAGCGAGCGTGTGGTTCGCTTCCAAGATATGCTCTATAATGACTGAGACCCTGATATACAACCAGGCTTCTCTGATGCGCAGTAATCTCAACAAATAGTCGTACATAAACTTTGTTTTGAAACACCCTGAGGTAATCATCTAGCCGCGGACAATAAACTTTAGTTGGGTTTTATAGCATTTTGTTGAGTATTAAATGCGTTTTTGTTTTGTAAAATTCATAAGTTTTGGGTTGCAAAGCAGTTGACTTTCTAAAGAAACAAAAGATGTTCTGGTTTTTCTAAGAACACATATTTTACGAAATGCCAATCACGTTGAAGGTTGTTACTGGCATTGAGTTTTCTAGGTCAAAGAGAAATTTTTCACACCATCAGACGACTTAAGGCAAAATGCGACAATTATATGGCCTCACCTATATTTAACCAGAATATTCAAGTTTTCTCGGTCTCAAAGCCATCCAAACGCATACTTATTTAAAACATTCATGCCACATATACTCTTATAGGAATGTGCAACTATTTTGTTGAGTATGTAACGGTGTTGCTCTTGTTGCCACTATTTGTGTGCTACGCAAAGTGGAATGTCAAACACTCTACTGTACTTGTGCCTGGTTGCAACAACGACCTCATGGTTCGCCACAACAATAATGATGACGATCATGTGATGTGATGAACCACCACCTGATACAACTACCAGAATAGCAACATTGTTGTTGTCGTTGCTGCCAACGAAACAACACCACCGTCACCACTAACAACAAATGCAGCAGCAGCAACAGTGGCAGCCAGAGCAGCAACACATTATTGCAGCAACTCATTGTATGCAAAGTGCGTTGAAAAGGTTTGAATCAATTTCTCCGTTGCCCTTCTTTGTTGTGAGTGTGTGTATGTGTGTGTTGTTGCAACAGCAAGTAGGTTAGACTGAGAGCATGTAAAGTACCCATTTACCATAAGTGCCACATGCCACAATGCAACACAACACAAACACACAACAAAGGCGTTAAACAAAATCTGAATACCAACAAACAAGAAAGTTGTGTTCTCTGTCTCACTGTAGCTCTGGCGAAAGAAAACAATTTTACATTGACTGGCATTGTTGAGCCCTGGCCCTATCGCTGATATGGGCCAACTTTCTGACAGGGGAGATAAATGTGAAATGAGATAGTTGTTATAAAATTAAAAATTTATGAAATATTTAAGGTTTAGTTGTATGGAAATGAACACGATTACAGCCAAAGAGAGAAAGGAAAATGAAAATTAAGAAAACTTTATTGAAAGCAAAAAAATAAAAATCAATTCGAAGAGGGAACTTGCAAATTGCTGGTAAGTTTTGTCTGGGTGCTGAACTTAGAAACAACCTCCTATGCAAACATATACTATTGTGTTAAAGAAGTAAAAGTTTTCGATTCAATCCATATCGAATCTCAAAAATAAAATTGGCAGAACTGTGACAGACATCTGTGCCAAATTTCTCATAATAATTGTAATTGATTTGCAAAAAGCGATTTCGGCAATATTTACAATGTATCACACATACGAGGTGTGATAAAAAAAAGGTTTTTTCAAATTTCGTGAGTTACGTATGTTCGATTTTTGCATTTTATTTTCTGTTATGTTGGTATACATGTCTGTCATATATGTTGACAATATCAACCATTTTGGATTGTCAGTATGTTTTTGACAGATAGAAAGGTTAGTCGTGTTTTGGTGTGCTCTTCGATTTTTTACTATTCGAAAAAATAGATCAAAGAAACTGTATTAAGTTTTGTGTAAAAAATGAAATTAAATTTGCAGGGATATTTGAAATTTTGACTGTGGCGTTTGGCGAGTCTAGTATGAACAGAACACAAGTTCAATTGTGGTATAACCGGTTTAAGGTAGGCCGAGAAGATGTCAATGACGATGCTCGCCCTAGTCGCCCGAGCATGTCAACAAACGATAAAAACATTGAAGCAGTGAAGAAAATGATTTTGGATAATCGTCGAATCACTATTAGAGAGGTTGCATAGCGTTCGGCTCATGCCAAGCAATTTTTACGGATATTTTAGACATGCAAATCGCTCAGAAGTTGTTGAACGTCGTCAACAACAATCCAGATTTCTTCAAAAGGGTCATAACTGATGGCAAATCATGGGTGTATGTCTATGACACTGAAACCAAAGCCCAATCTTCGCAATGGAAGCGTCCTGAAGAGCCAAGACCGAAAAAAAGCATGTCAAGTTCGGGTTAATATGAAGGTTTTGCTCACTCTTTTCTTCGATTGCAATGACGTGGTGCATCATGAATTCTTGCCACAAGGTCGTACGGTCAATAAGGAATACTACCTTAAAGTTATATGCCGTTTGCGCGAAGCAATTCGTCAGAGACGCACAGAATTGTGGGAAAACCAATCATGGATTTTGCACCATGACAACGCACCAGCTCACACGTCGTTGCTTAAGCGTGAGTTTTTGGCCAAAAACAAAACCGCAATCATGTCTCTCAACCACCGTATTCACCGGACTTGACCCCCGCGGACTTTTTCCTCTCCCCAAAACTGAAGACACCGATGAAAGGAAAGCGTTTTGCTACGATTAAGGAGATAAAGGAAAAATCGAAACAGGAACTGTTGGCAATACCAAAAAGCACGTTTTAGAAGTGTTTTCAGGATTAGAAGAAACGCTGGCCCAAGTGTATTATATCTGAGGGGGAACTACTTCAAAGTAAATGAAATAGAAATTGATGAATAAATAAATACTTTACATACTATATATACTATACACCTCGTATACTCGTATGTGGAGCAAAGAAGATGCTATTTTATGGGATATCTATTTTTCGATTTCAAAAACAAAGTTAAATAAAACGCAAATAAAGCCATGATTTCGATCAAACTTTTATTTTATTATAATGCTTAGACCTTGCCATTATGTACGAAATACAATTTCATTTAAATGGCCCCTTCTGGATTGGTTGCAACAGTGGATCCTTTTGAGGTAGTTTTCGACTACTTTTTCGGGCGTTGTGCTGGCAAAAACTTGGCAAATATTGTTGTTTAAAATGCTTTAACGTTTGAGGATTATTCGCGTAAACACGGTCTTTGACATAGCTCCATAAAATAAAAACTCTAACGACAACAAAGCACATAATCTTGACGATCAATTGACGTCATTGGTGGCCAAAACGTCAAATTACTTCTTCTTCTTCTTCTCATGCAATAAAGTCAAAATGGGTCGTGTTGTGTGGCTCCTGGCACCGTCTTATTGAAATTACATATCCGTCTAGTTCATAATCTTTAAGTGTAGGCACAAAAAGTCAGTTATCATACGGCCATAGCTTTCAGAATTAACGTTAACCGTTCCACCCGTGTCATTTTCGAAAAAATATAGTCCAATGACTTCTCCAGACCAAACAAAGGCTTTTTCACAATCACTTCTGGCTTCTCAAAAGCCTGGCTTTTCCAAAGGAGTTTTGGTTGCCCTCTTCTGTGCCGTCCATCGAATTCGTTGTTATTGTTAAAGTTAATGTAGCCAAATACATGTTGAATGTAGTGAATGTACAACATCGACAACTTATTTAGGAAATATATTATTTAGCTAAGATTTTCGTCCAGTATCTCACATACGCCACTAATAAGGTTGACTGTGATTATTTCCCGGTATACCCGAAATGTAAGCTCCCCTTCTCGAGCAATTGTAGTATGACACTAAAAAAAATGATTTTCCAATAAACCATACCTGAAATCGTTTTCTTCCACCACCTTAAAGCCCATAACAACTGTTGTCGACGGAAATGTGATTTTAATTAAACCTTAATACAGTTTCGCATTGAGTGATGTTAGAGCGGAACACTTTTTTATCGAACATTTCACACAATTTTCTGTCTGCTCATCCGTTTTCCGCTTAAGAGCGTATAAATCATGTATTTAATTAAAAAACAATTAAGAGCAGAAGTACGAAAATATCAATAAATTTATTTAATGATAAACCTTTTTGTACAAAAAGAAAGGGTGGGTGTGATGAGAGTGATCTCAATCAAGCGATGCGTAGGGAAAAATGTCAACAATTATTATAATAGCGTCGAGGAAGATATTAAGACTAACCGTATCGAATATATATTTTTTTTATTCCAAAAATTTAATCCAGTCTGTAAATTTTCAACGAGCATCGTATATTCATGAAGTTTTAGTTTAAGTTGCAGATTTTCGTTTGTGAAATTCTGTACTTCTACCGAGACATAGCACATAAAATTCAGCTCAATTCTAAAATTGACTGAATTTGATTACAATTAAATGCTTCTTGGGAATAGAATGCAAGAAAACATAAAACTTAAATAATTTTTGTTGAGAAGGTAAACATTTTGTTTGTTTGTTAAAGTTTCTCGAGTGCCAAAGCTCGGAAAGTATTTCCACCCTTTGGTTGTTACAGTTTAGTTATGAGTATAGAAGCAACCCACCAGAGGGATGTTATATTACATAAAATTTCTTTGGCTAAACAAAAAACTCAAAGGAAAAATTCTTGATGAATTGAAAAGTGCAATATGAAGTCAATACCTAGATAGACCTAGAAGCCATTGCGGATATTGCCGGTATAAACAGCTAAGAAAAGGGATTGAATTAGAAATTGTGATCTTTAAATAGCATTAGCAGACTTTGCAGAACTTTAAACGTTATTAACATCTCTGAAATAAGCCTACGTTGGAATGTACAAAAGGATGCTAAAGTCTATATTACGACTTATGAAAATTCTTTTTGATTATTTAAGATTTAAGTTTTTCGGATTGGCAGCACTGGTTGGTAATGACGTTCAAACGTCGTCTGTCAAATTGAAAAGTGTACAGAGTATACTCTGTCATTTAATCATGGAGAGACGTGGAGAGACGTTGACATTTATTATCAAATTTCGTGCTCAGTGACAGATGAGCATCGTTTGATTCGACCATTTTATGGTCGTCATAATCGACTTGCTGAATCAACAATTAGTGCTGTTACCTCCAAATTTCGCACCAAATTTATTTTGTTGGACATAAAACCATCGACTCGCATGCGTAGCGTGCGTACCGAAGAAAATATTGCAGCCGTAGCGACCAGTGTTAATGACGATCGTGAAATGTCAATTTGTTGCCATTCTCATCCATTGGGCATGTGTTACTCAACCACAAGGAACATTTTACACGTCAATTTGGGTTTGAAAGCCTATAAAATTCAACTCACGCAAGAATTGAAGCCGAATGACCTACCACAACGTCTAATTTTTGATGAATGGGGGTTACAAAAGCTCAATGATAATGGGCTGTGTTATAGAAAAATTGTGTTCGCATCTGGAGTGATGAACAGCCACATGCCATACATGAATTACCGATGCATCCCGAAAAACGAGAGTCTGGTGTGGTATTTGTGGTTTATGGGCTGGTGGCATCATCGGTCCATTTTTTTTTCAAAGACGACCGTGGAAGGAACGTTAATGGTGAACGATATCGAGTCATGAGGCGTGATTTTGTTTTTGCCCCAATTGGCTGAGTTGAACTTGGTTGACATGTGGTTTCATCAGGACGGTGCAACACACCACACCACTCGTGAAACAATGAATATGTTGAGGGATGAATTTGCTGAGCACCTTATCTCTCGATTTGGTCCTGTGAGTTGGCTTCCAAGATCTTGCGATTCAACGCCTCTTTATTATTTCTTGAGGAGTTACGTCAAGTTGTTAGTCTATGTGGACAAGCCGAACACTACTGAAGCCTCACAGGACACAACAAGCGTTATTCGTGGAATACAGGCCGAAATGCTCAAAAAAGTGACGAAAAATTGAACCTTCTGGATGGACATTTTAAGACGGAGCCGCGGACAATATTTACATAAAATTTTCTTTAAAAATTAAACGGCAAAGATCAATTTATCGATTCCAATAAAAAATGTCAATATATAATGCAAATTTGAGCGTTTTATTCAATTAAAAAAAAAAAAAAAACTACGATTGAAAAAATACCCTTTATTTCTAATACCAACCTATTTGGGAAGGGGTGCACTCACACGTGTTTAAAATCAATATGCAAGTTAACCACACTTTGCATGTTGTTCCAGTTATAAATAGTTTTTAAGTACACTTGGCAGGACTGGACGGAAAAACGATACTTTACAACACTAAGTACAGGACTGACAGCTGACAGCACTGATGACAATAAGACTTGACAGGCGGACTACTTCGGCCTCTCGCTCGCTCCTATTTTGTAAAGAAATAACCTCACTCATGCTAACCACAGCAAGTGAGGAAATCAATAAATAAATTTATAATTATAAATCTACCCGTATTCAGAAATTTATTAACTTGCATAAATTCACTTTCTTGCTCGAGAGAAAGTTTGTATTTAAATAGATCGATTTAATACAAAATTAGGCTGCTAATCGAAAAATTGTACAATTTGTGAATTTATTTCTTAAAAATATAATAATATCGTCCTATTGTAAACCAACACGTACGCAGCACTAATTTAAGCGAACATTGAAATTGCTTAACATTTCCACATAACTCTCTGAATTCAGTGTGAGCTAACATCTTCCTTTATACTCAAGAAAGTAAAAGCAAATAATTTCTTGCAACCACTTCGCGCAATATATGGTCGATTTAGGTGAATGAAAGGATTTCTGATTCTTGAGTTTTGGATTCGTTACACGTCAGTAGAGGGAGCTCTGCTTATTTACGCGTCCGTTAGAGGGAAAACGTGATAAATGTTAAAAAGTGCTCAATTGTCTGGTGTACAAAGCTAAGCCCTTGACTGGCATCTTGAGTTTTTAATATCTGCACCAATTTTATTTTTTATGGAACGAAGTTGTATATGTAGTTCTATGAACAAAATGCGGTGTAATAATGATCTCTGCGCATTTCAAATACTTCAGCGCGTCCGAATTGAAAGGTTCGGATCCTCAGGAACAGGCTGATTAACTCTTTACGCGTTTTCTACCGTATTTGACGATCTTGGCGACCCAGATTTTATTAAAAGGGATTCTCTTTCGGCATAGTTCTGGAGACGTAAATAACAGCTTACACAATCTTGTTGAGACCATTAAGAGATAAAAGGGATTCACCTTCGTTAAAGTTCTGGAAGTGTAAATTCTTCAACATCTTGGTAGAAACATTCATCAGCCACCAAGTAACATTTCTGAAACTTAGCTAACACAACCATGGAGATAAAAACCATGGAGAGATAAAAAGGATTCACCTTCGTTAAAGTTGTGGAAGTATAAATTCTCCAACATCTTGATAGAAACATTCATCAGCCATCAAGTAAAATTTCTGAAACTTCTTCTACTCTAAGAGTGAATTTACCCAACTCTTAAAGTCTGGGATACATAGAAGGTAATTTTATACAAAATTCATGTCTGGCCTACCTTAGACTTAGTTTTATATATAACTCTTTTTTTGAGTTTGGGTTTTCCAGTGTTGTTTCGGTTTCCTCAAACTTTTTGATCTATTTCCGCATTCGACAAATGCTTGGCGCGTTATTTAAGTCGCAAAAATCTAGAAAATTGCAGAATCTTCTACAAATTTGGAAAAATTTTTTCCCGCTCCTCAAATTCATTGCGTTCGCATGGAAAATTAATTGGATGTAAACTTTCTTTTTAGACGCCCTATACCAGTACGAAATTTGACACTACATAAATGATAATTTTAGCATAGAACTCAAAAGTTACCGAAAGTGACTGAGTTGTTGTGAATCTGAAAGTCTGCAAAACGAAACCACAAATTTGGATGATTTATAATAATATAATCGCATATTTTACCAATTCTCACTGCAAACCAGCGGGCGGCAATGAATAATAAAGTCGCACTTTTATCACCGATTTGAATTGAATTATTTTTCAAAATCCATTAAAAAGTCTTGGTAAAAATGATTTAGTTTACAAACAAAGAGTTGATCTGTAAAATGGAGGTCTGAGTTTCTTAATATCGTAGCGTTCATCAGCTAATCCGTAGAAAAAGATTGGGAATCTCCAATCCAATGAATCCAAATCTGCTGTAAATATATATATTTGTATACATTAAATATATATAACATATGTTATATACATATTACATATACATATATATTATATATCTGAATACCTTTTAAAGTCCCACCAAAAAAATTGGCAGCTTTTACAAAAAAAAGTTTTTTATAGCTTCCACAATAATTATCAGAGCATATTTTCCGCTTCTGAGGAAGCATTTTCTAATTACACTAAAATAACCGATACAAGAAGGGTCGACAGTCCTAGTAAAAATATTAAAAATTTTTAGACGTTTTTTTTTTTTGTTTCTAAAATTGTTGTTTATAAATAACTTAAGTTAATTTATTATGTGAAATCTGATTAAGAGAAGAAAATTCTCATAAAAGTGATCCAAACTGTTTTCGATACTACAGATTATCTGGTCAAAAGGCACTGAAAAGATGTCAAAAACCAGAGCATCGCTCCTCTGGTAAGGTCATGTTAATTCGTAGATGATTATCCACTTTTTCTAGACTACAATAAGTGGATCTTTTTAACTTCTCAGGATGCTCTTTTAATCTCGGCACTTGATTGAATTTATCATCATTGTTTTGTCAAGTCGTGTTGAAAGTAAAGTTACATAAAACACACATAGAGCTATGATTTCTGTGAAACTTTTGTTTTCATTATAATGCTTGGACCATTATGTTCATTATGTACGAAACACAATGTCATTTAAATGACAGCCTCTGGATTGCTTGCAGCGGTGGATCTTTTTAAGGTTCCTCTAGCGTCATTTTGAAAAAGAAACGGACCAATGACCAGTGATCGTAATGCGCACCAAACAGTCACTTTTTTCTGGATGAAATGGCTTTCTACAACCACTTGCGGGTTCTCCGAGCCCCATGTGTGACAATTTTGCTCGTTGACATAACCAGCCGAGTGAGAACTGAGATTCATCGCTGAAGAAAATATTGTTCGATTGAAAGCCTAAGTTTGAATCACGACATTTGTAGTAGGTTTTAACTATTTTTACGTTTTCTTCGGTAGTTAAATTATCCATATTCGTAAACGGCACACCGTTAACTAAATAAATAGCATTTAAGATGACAGTACCTGTTAATAGATGACAACCTTGCCAGACCGGTGGTTTTGAAACCACTAAATGGATAACTTATACAATAAGTATGATTAATATTTGATTAGTTATTCGTAATTATTCATACGACATGGTGTCAGTTAGATCAATTTCACAAAAACAGTATTTTATGTTCAATTGTTTTTTTCTGAAATTGAACCAACTGACGCCATGTCGTATGAGTAACTGTAAATCACCTATTAAATATTACTCATATTTACTGTATATGTATATGTTGGTTAAAACACAACAGAGAAAGAAGCACTATAAGAGTTAGTCACGCCTGTTTGCGAATTGGGACTAACAAATGCAATCGTACATATTTTCGTCAGTTAAAATTTTTCTTTCATTGCTATTAAAGTATTATTCGGGGCATACGGTAAATGCCAAAATGTACCAGGAACGACTTTTGCATTCCTTTATGTTCATATAGCGTAAACTAAGTAATGAATTTTTGGAAGATATACTGATGTGAACAATAAGTAAAATCTGTTTCCAAATTTAAAATAAGAGGGTAATCTGAAATAGTTTTTCCTATAAGTCGATAGGATTATAACACACATCTGTGCTAAATTTCACGCCATAAATCTCATTAATGTTTGACGTTAATGTACGACGTAAAAAGTGGTTGCAGCCAATTTTGCTATAAACAATTTGTTGCTTTGAATTATATTTATGGAATGCAATTTCCACTGCGGAAAGGCTTAGAATGTTGCAATTGATTTTCAGTGAACAAACTTTGTCCGAAACAAATGTTTACGAGTGGGATAAACAATTCAAAGAACGCCTAGAACGAGTTGGGGGCGGAGAAGGTGTCGAACCACCATCAACTTCTCCACCTATGAAAATCACATTGAACAATTCCAGAATTTGGCATTTCCCGAAACATTGATTGATTGATTGACACCAAAACAATTTTCAATTCGCAAAAGGCTGTCACGTCAAAATCTGTGGAGACATAATTTCTGGCTACCAGCATATTATGAAGTGCATTATTACCTGAGATAAAACTTGGATCTATGTTTATGATTCGGAAATAATTAGTCGATCAAGTGAATATCGTGTCAGAGATACGTCAAGTTAAAGTCGCTGAAATTAAAGCGATTATAGCGATATTGAGTATTATGAGTTTCTTTCGCTGAGCCAATATGTCAACAAATGTAAATGTAAAGAGGTCTTACATATGGACAGACAGCTCTTTGCTTTAGCACCACGACAATGCGCCATCTTACACTGCATTAGCTCCCAGCGAAATTTTTGGCCAAAAAGTGGAATAATATCGCTCCACAATCACTGTATGCATGATTTAGCACCATTAGACTTGTGGCCATTTCCTGAACACAAAAGACAGCCCCGGTGATACCGAATGAATAAAGAGATTTAACTTAAATTACAGCTCACTCTGGAGGCCATATCGAAAAGTTACTATTTGATGTGCTTAGACGTGCATTGTATCAGTAACAATAATACCTTGAATAGACAAATATTATCTGAAGAAAAACTAAAAATTAATTTTACTTTCTGGGCTTAAGAAAAATATAAAATATTTATTATTCGTTCAAATTTATTGTATCGCCTTCAAACTAAGCTTCTTCCAAATAATAAAATAATACAAAAATAATACATTTACTCCAATGAATGATTCAAAGTTCAATTCTTTCATTTTAAATCTATTATCTACTATAAATGGGAGGCTCGTGATGGTAATT
>JAHXMU010000525.1:531154-554203 GCA_019455685.1 Philornis downsi | reverse complement strand
CAAGATTGCCAACCGCCAAATTTTTATTTTTTTCTTTGATTTTTTTTTTTAAAACATGGGTCCGTCGAATATGGGCAACCCTGTACTTATCGATTATTATTGGGCGCATGTAGAAAATAATTCAAAGCGATCCTGCTTTCTGGGCTTTTTCCTCAATTTGTCACATTATCAGGTATGTTCCAAATTCTGCTTTTAAGTAAAAGTAGTTTGTAATCACTTCAATTTGACACTCGGGTGTTCTGGAAAAAGAAGTGGTTTAAAAATACTTTGAAATTTTATTGCGAAAGAACAATTTTTGCAAATAAACATGTGAGTATAATAAATAGAAGTGGTCAGATTCCTTTGGTTGAATAAAAATTTTCCTTGTTTGAAGGGGGAAACACAAGAATACAACGCAGGATGCAATAATGCTACGTTTTATGCAAAACAATCCAGACCTGGTAAAAGGAGATCATGTAAAATTGGAAGAATTGTGGAATCTTTTTGCGGCTTAGTAATTTCCAGGTGAGGTTCATCAATGCATCCTACTACACCGGGAATGCCAAGTTTTTGTATGAAGTGGCGCTTCGACAAATTTTGTTCATCAACTGTCATTTTCAATTTAATCCACCTAGGATAAACACATTTTTCTAGAACAATAAGCCCTCCATTTAAAATTTTGCAGGTGGTACTCCGTGCTAAGGCCACATTAGTGTCTTTTCCGACCCCTCGTTGAAATCCTCCTTCTGCTAAAAATCTAAATGTGGCAGCAAGCTATAGTTCTGGCAGAATGGATGACTTGAGCAGTCTCAATTTTATGCAATGTAAAATGTTACGAAATGCTTCTTTGTTGATGCGATAATTTTGTAAAAACCTAATAGTTTTTATTAAAAGTATATTGAATGTACTTATGTAAGTACATACATGTGTGTACTTACGTAGTGTCGCCCATATCCAGAGGATTCGAGTGATCCCGCAAAATTCGCCTTTGATATTTTGCTTGCGTATTCATTGGTTTGGTGTACAGTGGACACTAACACCGCATTCATTATTTATTTATCCTTTATTCATTTATTTGTACTTATTATTTATTTATCCTTTAATTTTATGCATGAAAAATCACAAATAGTAGTTTTAATAACTAAATTTTATTTTCAAGTCAATATCAGCTGTTTACAACTTCTGTTTTCGAACTTCATTTCATGTGAGAAAATGAAACAACAAACCACTTAATTTGCAGAACATCCAAAACGAAATGTTAATTTTTCAAATCGTATTTTACTTTAATTCCACTACTTTTTTGGAACATAACTGTATGTTTCGATAGTATTTTAAAAGCCTGGTCCTTTCATCGAAGGTGTAGTCCACTTAGTTCGTTGTCATAAACTTTTCTCGGTGAAGCAACAACATGACTAAGCCAACGCAATGCACTTGACAAAGTCGATGGCATTGTACAGCTCATATAATTCAATATCAATATCAATCATATATGTACAGGATGGGCCACAAGGGTGTTGGCGGTTTAAATATTCAATTAAAAAAAAAAACTACGAAACATAAAAAAAATATATTTGTATTTTTAAAAAGTAGAAGCATGGAAATTTCTAAGACTTAAAAATAATGTTGTCCAAATTTCTTTTCTCGGCTGCTTGACACTCTTGGAACCGAAGTCGCAAATTTTGGAAAACTCGTTGAAAAGTTGTTCTCGGTATTTTGTTACTTTCCTGAATAATGTTCCTCTTCAACTGCTCTAAATTGGTCGGATTATTCTCGTAGACTACCGATTTGAGGTAGCCCCATAGAAAATAATCGCATGGAGAGAGGGCCATTCGGGGCTACGTGGGGGCCATTCAATATCCCCCCTTTTCGAAATGAGTTTTCCAGGAAAAACATTTTTCAGCAGCTCTATTAATACCCTAGCCGTATGACATGTGGCCCCATCCTGTTGAAACCACATCCTCGAGGTATTGCCTTGAAGTTCTTACAAAGCTGGCACCAAAAAATCTGCTAGCATGTTGCAATAATTGTTCGCTCTAACCGTCATCGCATGCCCTCTTTTGCCCTCAAAAAAGTATGGTCCAATAATACCGGTTGACGCTATCCCAGCCCACACGACAAGCTTAGGGCTGTGAAGTGGACGTTCATGCAAGCGTCGGGGATTGGTCTCGGACCAGAACCGACAATTTTGCTTGTTCACATGGCCATTAAGGTGAAAATTGGCCTCATCACTAAAAATCACGTTGTTGAAATTGTTGAACCGCTCTAGCATCAAATTGACAAAGTTAAGTCGGTTATTGGCATCATCGGGTTTTAATTCTTGGACTATCTGAATCTTATAAGCCTTCAAATGCAAATCACGTTTCAAAATTCGTCGTAAAGTTGTTCTTTTGACATCCAAAGACTGACTTCTCTTACGTGTTGACTGTTGCGGATTTCGCTGAACTGAAACACGAACACGCTCCACAATGTCGGCTGATCTTGCAGAAACTGGGTGACCACGAACCGTAATTGGTACTGTTGAGCCGGTTGTTTCGAACATTCTGATCCATTTTCGTATCACATTGGCGCTTGGAACTTCACTTAAATCATGTAAACCGTGTTCATGCTGATACAAACGTCGTGCAGTAATCACTGATTTATTGTTTTCGTAATACGCTCGGACACAGAATGCACGCCGCACTCCCGTGTACGGCTCCATGGTGACTAAATTTCCAGGAAGCGGCGCAGCGAACAACATATCCCCCCGCCACCCCGCGGCGCGCGTTACCGAGAAATTGAATATTTAAACCGCCAACACCCTTATGGCCCACCCTGTATATTTTTGGCAGCATTTTCCTCTCGCGGACTCCCAGCACTGATTCGTCCGCTTGTGGCAGAACCCGAGATTCTGCGCTATATTACAACACAGAAAAACAAACCACTGATGTATTTTGTTGAGAGAGGGCTTTATCATCCAGTCACTTGTTTAGACCGTAGTTGCATCTGCTAGCAAGCAATATTCTTCTCTTAATCTCCGTGATGACATCGTCGTTTTTACGTTCTGTTTACAATCGAACCGAGAGAGATGAATTCATCCACCAATTTGCAAGAAATCGCTATTATGGAAATTTTGTTATAATTTTTGAAATATTCTAAATTTGGAAAGAGAGTTTTCGAAAATATCAATTTTAGTGACAGAAAATATTATAAGAAAATCAAGTCCTCTCGTTTATGTTAATATTTAATAATAACTAATATTTAATATTAGTGCGATTCATATTTATAAGGCCACCCATAAATTTGCTTTATTTACGTACCAGTATATTTTTTGTAAATATGATGTTTTCTCAAAATAAAATATGAAGAAATATAACGCTTTTCTAACCACGATAAACGACAAAGTATCAAAAGTGCCAGTGCCATCGAAGAGTTTAAGCGACTTGTAGGCTTTTGTGGACCAGTCACCAGTCGCATCACCGTTTAGCGAACATTAAAGAGTTCAAATGACAGTTTGTGTTCGTCTTCTAACACAAAAATACTCATATGAATTTTGGGCGTAAAAATATGAACACACTGTTGTCATCCATAAGTTACAGAAAGTTATTAACCGATTTGTTTTTATTGTAAACACAAAAATTTTAGGTAATTTTTGTAAATTTAAAAAAAATGGAATTTAGATCGTTCTAATGGTTTCCGGCGTTATTGGCATGATGTGAGGAAAGAATCAAAATTCTTCTCCAAACAACATTTTGGAAGTGAAAATGTGATGGTGTTGACAGCATATTCTACAGCAGGATGTTTAAAGCTGCAGTTTGTATCCTCAAGAATGAAAAGTTCGGATTATATCCGAATTTTTTAAAATAGTTTTATCCCATTTCTGGATAAAAATGGGGACAGAGACTGGATTTTATAACAAGATAACGCCGCGATCCACATCAGCAGAGAGACAAATACCTGAGTTTCCTCTAAAAGAATCGATGTTATAAACTGACCAGCGCCTATTAGATCCAAATTTTGAACAAGACTCTGGCTCCTGAGTGGTTTGTGCCCAGTTTCTTTTCTACTGCATCCTTCATCGTTGTAAGCGATTATTTTACTTATTTTTGGGTTCTCTCAAACTTTATTATTGAATTTTACCACTTTTTCACAAAACTAATAATGATGTTATTGTTTACATCTTCAAAAACGCACAAATTGAGCTTGGCATTATAATTGTGAAACACTTTAAAAACAGAATTATTGCAAAAACAAAAGTACCGTGATCTGCACCAACTCCAAAGTTTGTGTCTATGGTTGTTTCGTGCACACAAGTAATTTGATAGAAAACAGATTTATGGGTGGCTTTATAAATATGAAATGCCACTTATTACTCAATTTCTTAGAAATCATTATTTCGAAAATTCTACATAACTCATTAACTACATGGAATTTAAAAACTTCGATAAGACGTTAATATGCGTCTAAATAAAGGCAACAATATGTATATGTACATATAGGGTGGCTCATAAGCAACGTTAAGATTTGATCTGTGAATACATTTTTTGTTCAGGTTTTTTTTTTTGTCTTTTTACAGAATTAACTAAATAATACTTGGGAAATTTATGATGGAAAGACTCAGCACAGAACAAAGAACCAAAGTTGTTCAATTTTACTTTGAAAGTCAGCATTCGATTATACAGATCATATCGAAATTTCTTTCATGTTGGAAATGCTTCTAGCGCTCCAACAATTTACCGATTGGTTCAGCATTGTGGGCAACGGTGGGCTGTTTGTGATCTTCCGCGTGATGGAAAACCTCGTGCGGTTCGAAATGAAGTAACCATTGCTCGAGTGCTAGCAAGTATTGAGTAAAACCCCGAAATTTCCACCAGGCGTCGTTCTCAGTTGCTGAAGATGTCTAGGCGGTCTTTGCAAAGAATTTTATATATGTTATATCTTTTCCCATATAAGATGTAATTGGTTTACGAGTTAAAACCAAATGGTGCACAAGAACGCATTCAATATTGTCACCGTTAACGTTACTTATGCGCCACCCTATATAAACGCAACTTGGTCCTAACTTAAGTAGTTTTTCCTTGTAGGTACAGATATATTGCTCTATATAAAATGTTTAACAACAGAATATTTTTAACAGTGTAACTTGTCTAGGGATAGCTTGGTACAGCGCCCTCTAATTTATGATGAATAGCGGCACAAATGGGACAAATTTGCCCAGTACAGGGTGGCGCATCAATCGCAATACAATAAGAAATTCAAAAAACTTTTTTTTAATTAATGATTTTTCGATTATGTTTTGTTTTATTGTATAGAAAATTCATTTTTATTACATATAACTAATTGGTTTTGAAGATAGTAGACAGTAAATGATGCTTATTTACGCGTATGCGATATTTGATCAGAAAATTATTCATTGACGGATCGCCTTAATTATTGTTTTAATGGACTGCTTCAAATTGGTCAATTTCCTTGGTTACGTTTTTTACACTTCTTGCTTGCATAACCCCATAACAATAAAAAAAGTCTGATGGAGCCAGGTTAGATGACCTTGGAGGCCAGCGGAAAGTGTAATTTCTAGATATTAATTTGGTTGGGAATTTTCGTTGAAGCTCCGCCAAAACTGGTCTAGCTATTTGTGCAGTTGCTGTTGAAACGGATACGTCTTAAAAACCTATTTTGGTAAAAACTATTGGGTAAAGCTATTGGGTAAAAACAACTCCTTCAGCATCTGACAGTCGCTTTCCGAAAAAAACTTGATCAGATAAAGACTCAAGGAAGCTTTGGAAAAATTGTCATTTTCAAAATTTTTTTCAAAATGTTTTCCATTTATTCATTATTTACAACTCATTTATGACGATGTTTATAGAGAAGTACTAAGAAAGAAGACTTCTCCGTAGAAAAACGGGCAAAGTGGATATGTGAAACGTTTTTAATACAACCTATAAGCTGGAATATCATCCACGAAGCTAAGTTGCAACAGGGCCAAAACGATTCAATCGAGAAAAAAAACTAATTCATACGACAACAAATTCAAGAACTGTCCTTTTTTTAAAATTTTGGTAAAATTTTCCCATTGAATTATATACGGCTACAGTTAATTGGTATTGAAAAAGGATATTCCTTAAACTTTCTAACTGATCTCTTTTAGAGAGCGCAAGGTTTTTGGAAGTGTTAAGAAAATTTGAAATTTCGCTTTAAAATCGGTCGTAATCTATACGAGTATGTAATTTATAGGAAGGAGAGTCGGTTTTCATACGCCTATCTATCTGATAATGAGTGGATGCATAGTAAGCCACATACTTTGTGGTGCCGCATAAGTTTCGGGCTGGTCGAATATACTCGTATGCCGCTGGTCTGACTTTACGTCTATCACTCTGTTGGTATTCAAATGTGCTATAGCTGATACTTGGAAATATTTACCTGTAATAAACTTTACATTCAAAACCTTTTCCTTATTTTACAAAATAAAATTTATCAACATAATACGAATTATACATACAAAGACCTAAACCTATTTAAGATGTTATTTTCCAATTAGTTGTTGAACTTCTGGGCTAACAGAGACCACACCAGTATTTAAGTTTGTATATCCTCAACACATATAAGTATATATACATATATATATATATAAACAAATTTTTATATTTTTGTTATAAATTTACAGATTATACGGATATTTGTGTATAAAATCTTTAACTATTTCGTATTTTTCCGTCACTGCTCACACGCCTTTGGTGAGTTGGCTTTCGCTTTGCATTTATCATAATTTGGGATGGCAACACTATAACAATGTTTGAAAATATTATCCCCAACAGTGGTGGAGTGAGTAGGGCTCTATGAAGATAAATCATTTCTAATGTCTCTAAATAAAATATACAATAGAAAAGGGGTGTGAGAGAAATTAACTCAATTTAAGCATAAATTGTGAGCAGACAGTTGTGATAGGAAAAATAGCAGAATTTTTTTCAAAAGAATTACAGTCATTGCCAATAATCATCATTCCGGTCACGTTCCTTTTTCTTTTTTTGTAAATTTAAGAAACTTAATGCTGATTTATATTCGAAACTGTATTCACTTTCTATTTTCTATTTGTTTTCTTGAAACCTTTACTAAACTCATTTGCACGGAAAAAAATATGTGAAATCGAAAACTTTTTCGTTGTAAAATTTGTCAGTTCATTTTAGAAATAGGAGTCATTTTAATCCCACAAAGTTTGAATATTTTTGATCTTCGCTTTATTGCTAACAATACGATAGAGATAAAATACCGTCCGAACTGTAAGGCAGACGGTTGGCAGAAGTAAATCTTATAGTCACAGACAGGTTAACTTCAAACTTAGGCTAACTTAGGCCGATGGGGAAAAGTTGCACATTCAAGAATTTGAACAAACTTTGGAAAATTTTGTATTTTTGAGGAGTTAAATAAAAAAAAAACTGTCAATTATTCTTCAATTGCATCCAATTCAATTCATATGGAATGCCCCAATTTTGGACGTTGTTGTTAAACTAAGTCAATCTAGAAATTTTAGTCAGATGACTGACCTCCTCTTCGTTTCTTTCTTGATTGATGCAAAAGTGTGAAAGGTGCCAGAAGGAATGTGATAAATCGCTACATTCTTATCCAAAAATACTCTTAAGTAAAGGGTATTCAAAGAAGAGAAGAACCACGCGTTTTGCGATGATTGAGGAGATAAAAATCGATCCGCTGAGAGAGCTCAAAGACATATCAAAAAGTACATATCAGAACTGCTTCGAGAATTGGAACAAACACTGGCACAAGTGTATTATATCTGAAGGGGACTACTTTGAAGGAGATGATGAATAAATGAATATTTTTTGAGAAAAATTAAAATTCACCTTGGTTTTTGAACACACCTCGTATAGTTAAACTAGTTAATTTGTATGGAAGTTACCAGATAAGGCGTAGTTGTTCTGTCGTTTTTTTCACATTCCACCCAATATTATAATGCATTATAATTGACGATAATTTAAATACCTTTAAGGTTCGAAGTAGAGCTTATACTGGAAAATCAAATTTCGATAAATCGAATAATTTGTATGGAAGCTGCGCGTTCTCCGAACGTACATTACTAAACGTATAATATGTGGAAATTTTGTTCGAATTTGGTACAACCAATTGAGACTATAAATTTTATATTTTGTGTCTGCTGCTACATAAATATTCCCTACTGTCTGAGCTGATAAATTCTAATCTACATACAATACTTTTAAATGTGAAAATAGTTTGGGGTCTCCCAGTCAAAACTCAGAATAAATTTGTTCAAACTATTCTGCATTTGGAAAAAGTTGCTGCACAGCAACAGTAGGAGAATGCTTTCCATTATGGTCATACAAATGCGGTTGTTATTCAACTCCTAGGTCATGTGAGAAATAACAGGCTAACACATACATATTCATATGTATAAGTTGATATCAACAAACACTACATATGTACGTATAACCGTATATAAGTCAGCAATGTGTAACATAGCTTAGAGTCATATACAGATGTATGAATCTCAGTGTGTTTGCTCATCTGCCCGAGGTCCTTTTAGATCCTTGTGGGAAGTTGTTTTGCTGTTTTCTCCCAATGTGAATTATTTAGTTAAACATTTTTCGTTTTTAATATGAAATAATTACTTGGGGTGTATTTATTTTAATGAATATGCTTCTCACATGTATAATATTCAGTCCATTGTTCTTGCTGATATCCTTTCATATTATGCGAATTCAAATGGGTCGGTTGGCCGAACTTTTGGTTGGTGTTGGTTTATGATGACCATCAAATATAATTTTGTATTTGGTTTAGCATGGAAACAAATATCTGGTACAAGGATACAACTTGTTTATTTGCATTACTGCCAGCTCTTTTGGGCTGAAACCATTAAAAATGTTATAATTGGTATTTCTCTGAAACGTTGGAAGTTTTGCAGCATCAATCTATCATATTGAAGAGAAATATGGAATCCTAAAATGGTAGAACGTTGTGTGGGGAAAGAAAAATTAATTACTGATCATGTCTTTTGAAAAGGGCAAGAAAAAATGGATGCAATGATTAGAGTAAGATAAGTTGGTCTGCATCACCACTATGCTAAAGATGCGACAGTAGAAAATGTTTCGAAATTCGTACTTTTAGGGGTAGAACAGGGTAAAAATCGATAAACTTAGCATCATCGCCCGAATTAAGCGGCTAAAGCTATGAAAATGAAAAAACAAATAAAAATCATGAAAGTTGGTGGTTCTTTTCCGCTTTCAAATATTTCAAAAACCGTATCTTTAGGGGGCAAAAACGGGATAAAAATTGACAAATTCGGTACGATCGGCCGGATCAAGTGGCTAAATTTAGGATCATGAAAAATTATGGTTCTATTCCTTTTCTATAGTAGGCAAGCGACATGAAAGGAATATTTAAAAAATCGTATCTTTAAGGGGTAAAAACGGGATAAAAATTGACAAATTCGGTACGATCGGCCGGATCAAGTGGCTAAATTTAGGATCATGAAAATTTATGGTTCTATTCTCCTTTTAGTGCAGGCAAGCGACAAAAAAGAATTACTTCAAAATTCATATCTTTAGGGGGTAAAAACGGGATAAAAATTGGCAAATTCGCTACGGCCGGCCGGATCAAGTGGCTAAAGTTAGAATTATGAAAATTAAGCGTCCCATTTCCCTTCTACAGTAGGCAAGGGACTAGAAAATGGACAAAAATTACCAAATCTAGTACGATCGCCCGGCTCCAATTGCTAAAGTGAAAATCATGAATATTGGTGTCTATGTTACTCTTCGAGAGTAGGCGAGCATATTGAAGAATTTTTCGAAATTCGTGATTTTAGGGTCACAGATGTGGTAAAAAGAGTCAAATCCAGTACGATCGCCTTGACTAAGCAATTAAATCTAAAGTTATGAAAATTCGCTCTCTGATGTGACCTTAAAGTTTAGGCGCGAAATAAGAAACAGAATATTGCTATTGCGAAAGTAAGAATAATTTCAGGGGGTAAACTAGAGGTTAAAATATACCAAAAAGCGTGCCATTGCCGACAGAAAACGGTCGAAACTCTATTAATACAATAGGAAGTGCCCATTCCATTCGCGCGCGTCAGGAACAGTTTCGATATTCGTTCTTTTGTGGAAAAAATACTGAAAGGAATCGGAAGAAAATGGCACCATCGCCTACATCAGAAGACTAAAGTTAAAGTCTTCAAAAAGGGATTTTTCAATATTCGAACTTTCAGGGGACAGTATAAGGAATAAAGGGTGAACAATTTGGTATCATAAACAAGAATAAAAGTGTGAAGCTACAATCGCAGAATCTGGATGTGTAAATTTACTAACCAGGATTTATACAAATTCGTAATTTTAGGGGATACAATGTGAAATAATGGTGACAAAACTCAAGCCATTACTGAGAGCAAAGGGTGATGTTGGAATCACCAAAAATAACGTGAACGTTACTGTTGCGATGTAGGCGTACACTTGTGAGTTATTTTTGGAAGTTCTTAATTTCAGGTGATTAAACAGCTAAAAATGTCATAAAAGTTATACACTGAGGAATTACAAACAGCAGAGGGCAAAATCATAAAATTGAAGGAACAAATTCCTCTGTCAATGTGTGAGCGCAATAAAGAGAATTTGAGGAACTTCGTACTTTTAGGGGGAAGAAAAATAAATAGAGAATCTTTTGAATCTTATGGAAAAATTACAAAAAATTATGCACTTCTCCTATGTCATAGTCGCCAAATCTTAAGAGGTATTTTGAAATTCGTGCTTTCATTAACAAAAAATAAATAGAACCAAAATTGAACCATAGACTAGATCGGAATGCTACAGGTGAAAAAAAAAAAAAACTTAAAGAGCAAATTCCTACTGCGGTCTAGCGCTTTTAAGGGAAATCCATTGACGAGAGTAATACAAAAACGATCCCATTGTCTAGACTGAATAGAATTGCCAGGAGTTTAAATGGGTTTTGATATAAAAAATAGCATTCTCCTGATCAAGCTGTTAAAGTCAGAGTCATAACAATTGGCAAGAATATTCCTTCCAACAGTGCTGAATAAATTGCAGAGGTACTCAACCGACTGGCTTCGATTTTTTTTAAAGCACATTCACGCGTACGAAGTAGCGGCCACTTGCGAGTGTGAAAGTAAAAACTGGTTAAAAATTGGATTAAAAGGAAACTAAAAAGCTAGTCTAGTCTAAACGGGTAAACTTAGAATCATAAAAATTTCCTTCACTCATATTTCTAAAATATCAGACGTTAAGTAAGAATGCAAGTTTGCGACCTTCCTACTTTCAGGGTGTACGAAAATGGTATCCAAATCAAATGATTGGAAATAGATTGGTAATGTTGGGGATGTCAGTTGGGAGTATCAATTCCCCTTACGGCATTGGCAAATCAGAGGCACCGACTTTTTTTTTCAAAATTCCTACTCTTATTGAATAAAACTCTTAGGAAAGTGAGAAAAATGAAATGATCACTTGACGCAAAAAAACTGAAGCTAGAGTTATCAACATTATGGTGCACTTTTTTCTTACAGAATAGGTGTGTATGAAGAAAAGATGTAATGCAATCCTTACCTTTAGGTGTAAATGACGGCTGAAAGTGCATAAAAATTGTATCATCATTCATAACAAATGACCAAAGTTAAAATTGCTTTAATATACTGTAACATCCTCTACTTCTATAGTGTAGTAGTGCTCTAAATGGATGTTTCTCGAAATGCATGCTTTTAGGGTGCACAACTACAAAGAAAGGGACAGAAATGTTACCATAGCGAAGCAGGAGAGGATACAGCTAGAATCATAAAATTGGGTATGTAAATTCACTTATTAGTGTTGGCGATGAATAAGAAAGGATTTAAAAAATTGATACGTTTAAGAGGATACGAAAGAATGAGGATATAAATGGTATTAACGTAAACATTAATATTACGACATAAACACTCGCCGTAGAGGTATTTTAAGAAGAATAAATCCCTAATTTTAAAATTGACACACTAGATTAAATCAACCAGCAGAAGTTAAAGTCATGAAGTTGAGATTATACAGGGTGGGCCATAAGGGTGTTGGTGGTTTAAATATTCACTTGAAAAAAAAACTACGAAGCATAAAAAAATATATATTTGTATTTTTAAAAAGTAGAAGCATGGGAATATTTAAGACTTAAAAATAATGTTGTCCAAATTTCTTTTCTCGGCTGCTTGACACTCTTGGAACCCAAGTCGCAAATTTTGGAAAACTCGTTGAAAAGTTGTTCTCGGTATTTTGTTACTTTCCTGAATAATGTTCCTCTTCAACTGCTCTAAATTGGTCGGATTATTCTCGTAGACTACCGATTTGAGGTAGCCCCACAGAAAATAATCGCATGGAGAGAGGGCCATTCGGGGCTACGTGAGGGCCATTCAATATCCCCCCTTTTCGAAATGAGTTTTCCAGGAAAAACATTTTTCAGCAGCTCTATGGATACCCTAGCCGTAGATTCTTTCATTAATTTAATTTAATTAGTTTCATTAATTTCCGGAAATTGTTTTTCATATTCAATTTTCGGAAATTGCTCTCCGTACATTAATATATGTAGAAGAATCTGCAGTCTAAATTTAATGTGTTTAAGCTATTTGATTTAATCCAAAAGAGGGAACAAGAAATGACAATTTAAAAAATAGGACCATCTCATAAAAAAATGGCTGAAGATGAAACAATCAATTTTAAAAGGGGGAACGGAACGGGAACGGGGGAATCAATTCACTCTCCTTGGGTCGTTGTCGCGCAATGTGTAGAAATATTTTTACAACCGTTTTCTTAAGATCTACACTAGGAAAGGAGGAGGGAAGGAGGCATATAAAATAACAACAGCCTGGATGAATCTGAAATTATGAATGGTAAAAGTGTCTGTTGTAATGTTAACGGCGTATACGTAATGTTAACGGCGACTATATTGAAAGCGTTCTTGTGCATCATTTGGTTTTAACTCGTGAACCAATTGCATTTTATATGGGAAAAGATGTAACATATGTACAATTCTTTGCGAAGACCGCCTAGACATCTCTAACTGCTGAGAACTTCGCCTGGTAGAAGTTTCGGGGTTTTCCTCAATACTTGCTCGCACTCGAGCAACGGTCACTTCATTTCGAACTCCACGAGGTCTTCCAGCACGCGGAAGATCACAGACAGCTCCTTGTTGCCCAAAACGCTGAACCAATCGGTGAATTGTTGGAGCGCTAGAAGCATTTCGAACATGAAAGAAATTTCGATATGATCTGAATAAACGAATGATGATTCTCAAAGTAAAATTGAACAACTTTGGTTCTTTGTTCTGTGCTGAGCCTTTCCATCATAAATTTCCCAATTATTATTTAGTTAATTCTGTAAAGAGACGAAAAAAAAAAGACTTAAACAAAAAATTTTCACTGATCAAATCTTAACGTTCCTTATGCGCCACTCTATACCATAGATTAGGTTAGGTTATATCAGTGCGGCAGTTTGAATAGACAGACACACTTAGAATGTATAGTCCATTGTGATACCACGGAAACTGGAGATATGGATGTCCTTGTTTCCCCTGTTTAACCATCCTGAGCGCTTCACGATGCTCTTAAGTCGAACGATATTTACACTGTATAGATCTCCTAAGTCTCTAAAAAATAATTGCCCAGTATTGATCCCCGCCATCTTGCCAGGGTGGAGCAATTGCAGAGAAGGTGTTCTATGGATTCCTCCTCCTCTTCATCCCCACAGAAGTTCTACAGAAGTCACTAGTCGCAGTGTCCAGTCATGACGGATATAAGTAATGAGACGTCGAGTCTTGACAGCGACAAATCAAGGCGAGGCCATATCTTCAGATATAGAATGATCAATCCAGACAGATGTGGCCTCGCCTAGATCTGAAACTTTGTCTGGATGATCAAGCTAGAGAGATGTGGCATCGTCTAGATCTGAAGATGTGACCTTGCCTAGATCTGAAAATCTGTCTGGATGATCAAGCCAGAGAGATGTGGCATCGTCTAGATCTGAAGAAGTGACCTCGCTTAGATCTCTTGCCATCAAGACTCGACGCTTCAGCTTGGGACCGACACCCACCTACCATTTGCTGCTAAATATTCTTCATCTTGCAGTAGGAGCTTGCAAGTGCTTGGAGGCGTGCCCACGGACTCCAACTCGGTTGGAGTCTGTAAGGTTGTCCCTAGTCTTGCCAGCTCGTCTGCTCTGCACTTACATAAGGTTAATGTTGAAATACTGAGCCATCTCGTGAAAAGATCTGCGGCATTTCAGGGCTGATGTTTAGTTCAGGAAGACAGAATTTAGGGATTTAGTGACAGTTTGAATATCAGTGAATATTCTGGCACTTTCTTAATGGCCAAAATTTTGACCTGATAAACACTACAGTGATCAGGTAGTCCTCTTGCCATGCTTAGCCCTAGTTCTTCGGAATAGACCCCGAAACCTACCTGATTATTTAGTTTTGAGCGATCAGTGTCAAAAGTCTTGTACCAGAAATTCTGCATTTCCTTGTATATCTATCTGTGTCGAACAGTGGTTCAGCCAGAGTGTAGTCTATGGTGCCTGTTATGTCAGGCACCATGTTAAGGATTACACTGTGGTCGTAACCACTGTTTGACCACTGTGACAGATCTCTAGGTCTTATCTGTTATACTGTATGAATCTTTCGAAATCGAACGGGTCATTAAAGGGTCAAAAATGTAACCAGACTAGATCTGAAGGAAAAAAGCTGGAAATATCAAACTTAAGGAGTATTTTACTCATGCGGCTAGCCCACACTATAATGACGGATTTTATGAAAGAAGCATTTTCAGGGCAAAGACCATAAACGAGAGGTTGGAAAAAATTTCATCATATAGGCGAACATACTGCCGTAGTGTTAACATAATATTCGAAATTATAAATAATTATGTAATTAAATAATTACTAATTACATAATTGGTTAAATTGCTGAAATTAGAATCGTAAAAAATGGCAGCGTGCTTCTATCGGCAGTGCCAAATATATTGTAAAATAATTCATTAATTAATAATATAATATAATATTATATAAAGAATCACATGTATGAAGTAGCGGACACTTGCCGGTTTGTAATTGTTTAACTTTTTTTTCCTTTTGCCAAAGTTTTATTTTAACGAAAATTTTATTTTTGTACGAAACATAAAAGTCATCATATAGAACATTTTTACGATTTTTGAAAATAATTTCGTTATTTTGGCTATTGGAAATTTCGTTTCCGAGTTGTAAATACATTCGTTTTTAGCGATTATTTTCATTTTCTCGATTTTGCAATATTTTATGCCACCACATCAAGAATGACATTTTGTACCACTCCTTCCAAATCTAAAAAAATTACACTTTTTCTTGATTGAACGCTCCGTTTCCGAGGTATAAAAGTTTTTCTAGTTTCGCCAAATCATTATGTCCGAATAAAGATTTCTTTTGAAGGTATTCGAGTGCATTTTGCTATAATCGACAATTTTCTTTGCTAATGAAATATGACATTTCTTCAGATTTTTTCCCCATAATTACAGATTGTTAGAGCAGTGAATGCATTTAAATGTGAAGTTGTTGATTTTCTTCCTAATGTTAGACTTTACTCATAGTGGCTGTTTGTATTTTCTTGCGATTTCAAGTACCTTAACTGTGGTACAGCCTATTATTCTACACAGAGACAAAATTTTCTAGAGCGAAACCTGCCCTTTCTAATTTTTCTAAGAGAAATGTAGCCTGATTGTTTGAACCACAATAGCTAATCTTATCTCAGCTTTCCTAGAAAATGAATGCCAGGCGACATATTTGTCGAAAATTAATACTCTGCCTCCAATATTCCTTTAGTAAGTAAGAGCTGATTTAATTAATTGTTGCTATACCAGAATATGTCTTAATAAAATTCTTCTTTAAAACTTAATTTCTAAGCGATAATTCGTTATAAAACTACCAGGTTTTAACTTCAACTTCATGCACCACTTAATTTTCAATACACAGCAATGTATTGTATTGAATTCTGGATTCGACTGTTGACATGAATTCATTTTATCCTGACTGAAAGGAAACGGAAGTGAACAACAACAAGCAATTGGTGGCACAAACAAATTTCAAATGCGTTTTCGCCCAACAATGGATGAGATTTAAGCGATACCTGCGTATTGTTTTAGAGCAGGAAAGAAGGATGATGCCAAACACGACCCATAATAATATCAAAAATTGTGACAATTCCGAATAGAAAAAAAAAAAATCGTTGCTCTAAATATTGCACATTTTTCATTGTTGCCTTGTTTGTTTTTCTTGTGCCGTTTTTTGAATTGTTACCATCACTATCGATGTGATTTCCTTTGTAACTCGCATTTAATCCAATTCCATTTTTTTTGTCGTAAACAATTTTCTTTTCTTATATTTCTTTCATATCATCCTGCGAAATATAGAGCGAATTGTGAAAAACATCCAAATGAACTGAAGTGAAAAGAACATGTTGCTCTAATTTTTATTTTCGAGAACATTTTTTGTTCCCGTTTGGAGAGTCGGTTCCTTTAAATACAAGTGGGAGAAAAACAACTTTTACTGTTCCAGTTTTTTTCGATTTTGTTTTACGAAATTGCGAAATGTCGCGCAATAACAATGTCGACCTACAGGAAAAATTTCACAGAAGCCGAAATTGCGGGCTTTTTTATGTTGTTGCTCCTTTAAAGGGATAATAACAGGAGTGATAATAATTTGAAACCAATTCTAGAGAAATAAAAATACCAACAACTTATAATCCAATCTCGCTTCACATTTTAACTAATTAATAAGTTTCGCTTTAAAAATATAAGCCAATTTAATATATGAAAATAATAATAAGAAAATAAAACTTTATTTTAATTTTCGTAAGAACTTGAAGAGATTTTTTTTTTTCTTAATGTATCTAAAAAACAAAAATCTGCATACCTTTTTATTAGATATTTTCTAGAGCCCTTTCTGATAGTATTTTATTTTCCAGTCTCTTTTATTTTACTTAGCAAGTGCTAAGAATCTGTTTATATAATAGCTTCACTCTTTGGAATGAAGATATACAGGGTTGCCCATATTCGACGGACCCATCTGGCAACGTCATAACTTTGGACAGAGATGTCAGATCGCTTAATGACATACCGCGTTTGAGGCGTCAGTCCAAGCAGATTTTTACCATGGAACAATACACGCCACGCGAGCGCTCTGAAATTGTTGAAATTTACATTCAACAGAAGAAGTCTATTGTGAAAACTCAACGTGCTTTTAAAATATTAAAAAATGTGAGAAGTGCGCCTTCTAAGAACACCATTAAGCGTTTATACGAAAAATTTTCGACTGGTGAGGCTCTTTCTAATCCGAAGAGGCCAAATAAAAGTCGACCAAGGCGATCGGCCGAGAATATCGCTGCCGTACGAGCCAGTGTTGAGAGGTCCCCAAGAACATCCCAAAAACGCCGTTCTCAGCAGTTGGGCATGGCTCGGCCCACTTTACAACGGATTATTCGCGTTGATTTGCATTTGTTCCCGTACAAAATTCAATTGACGCAAAGATTGTTGCCTGCGGACAAGCCTTGTCGATTGGAATGAGCCCAACGAGTCATCGAAATGGCCGATGATGACGAGCAATTTTGGAACAAAATTATCATGTCCGATGAAGCCCATTTCACATTGAATGGGACCGTAAATAAGCAAAATTGCCGTATTTACGCCACTGAAAATCCTCAGGAGATTCAAGAATTGCCTCTTCATGACGAAAAAGTCACAGTTTGGTGCAGCGTTAGTGCGAAAACGGTCATTGGACCGTTTTTCTTCCAAAACGAAAATGGCCATGCTGTTACCATCAACCAGGAGCGTTATCGCGACATGATGACCAATTTTGTGATGCCAATTATTCGTCGAAAGCGTATGAGGCAGTTCTGGTTTCAACAAGACGGCGCTCCACCGCACACAAGTCGCATAACAATCGATTTTCTGAAGAATTTGTTTCCGGGTCGTTTGATGTCGAAAAGTAGTGATTTGGACTGGCCACCGCGTTCGCCCGATTTGACGCCCGCTGACTTCTTCTTGTGGGGACATTTGAAGTCAAAGGTTTACGTTAACAAGCCAAGGACCGTAGAAGAGCTCAAGGACAACATTCGTGAAGAAATAGCCGCTATTCCGGCCGAAATGTTGGCGAAAACGATGGAAAATGCTGCAAAAAGGGCACAATACGCCATCAACGCGAGAGGCGGCCATTTGAGAGATATCATATTCAAAAATTGATGTAAACAAATCTACTTGGAACAAATTAAATGAATAAGATTGCCAACCGCCAAATTTTTATTCTTTTCTTTGATTTTTTTTTAAAAACATGGGTCCGTCGAATATGGGCAACCCTGTACTCGTATATAACTTTGCTGAAAAATTGTAGTGAAAAGTTTGGATACGAGTAGTATCGATCGTTATAGAAAATGCTTGAATACTGCGCTCCAATATTTCTAAAGTAAAATTTTGTTGAAACAGAACGGCTACATCAAAAATGGCACAACATGAATTAGAAAAACTTCCATATATCGGAAAAGAACAATCCAATCAAGGAAATTACTTAATTTTTAAGAGGTGCTTAGGGGAAAGGACAAGGCGATCTTATTCCAGTGATAGCAAAAATTATTTGAAAATCGGCTAAATAAAAATATTTCCAAACCGCAGATATAATTATAACTTGGAGATGAAGCTTTCAATCGCCTTTAGATACTTATTTTATAAGGTGACATGAATTTTTTACCAAAACTTAAAAAAAAATCGTTAAAATAAAAAATCTCCAAAACAAAAAACCGCTAAACTAAAAAAAATCTGCAAAATAATGCTTATTTATACCTATTTTATGTGGTAACTCGCTAAACTAATACTTTTTTACACTTATTTCATATGGTGACTTCAATGTTTTACCAAAACTTAAAATAATTGTTTAAAAAAAAATCGCCAAATTAAAAAAGAAAAACTAAATTAAAAAAGCGATAAACAAATACTTGTTTATACTTATTTTATACGGTGACTTCAATGTTTTACCAAAATTTAAAAAAAATGTTAGAATAAAAAATCACCAAAACAAAAAACCGCTAAAATAAAAAAAATCTGTAAAATAATACTTATTTATACTTATTATATATGGCGATTTCAATGTTTTATCAAAACCTAAAAGAAATTGTTAAAATAAAAATAAAAAAACGCTAAATTAAAAAAGCGCTAAACTAATACTTGTTTAAACTTACTTTATACGGTGACTTCAATGTTTTACCAAATTGAAAAAAAAAACATTAAAATAAAAAAATCACCAAGACTAAAAACCGCTAAAATACAAAATCTGTAAAATAATACTTATACTTATACTTATTATATATGGCGATTTCAATGGTTTACCAAAACTTAAAAAAAAATTATTGAAATAAAAAATCGCCAAAATAAAAAAATACGCTCAACTAAAAAAGCCCTAAACTGATACTTGTTTATACTTATTTTATACGGTGACTTCAATGTTTTACCAAAATTTAAAAAAAAAAAATTTAGAATAAAAAATCACCAAAACGAAAAACCGCTAAAATAAAAAATATGTAAAATAATACTTATTTATACTTATTTTATATGGTGACTTCAGTGTCTTACCAAAAATTAAAAAAAAAAATTTTAAAATAAAAAATCGCCAAAACTAAAAAACCGCTAAAATAAAAAATCTGTAAAATAATACTTATTTATACTTATTTTATACGGTGACTTTAACGTTTTACCAAAAATTAAAAAAAAAAAAAATGTTAAAATAAAAAATCACCAAAACAGAAAACTGCTAAAATAAAAAATCTGTAAAATAATACTTATTTATATTTATTTTATATGGTGACTTTAATGTTTTACCAAAAATGTAAACAAAAATGTTAAAATAAAAAATCACCGAAACAAAAAACCACTAAAATAAAAAACCTGTAAAATAATACTTATTTATACTTATTTTATACGGTGACTTCAATGTTTTACCAAAAATTTAAAAAAAATTTTAAAATAAAAAATCGCCAAAATAAATCCGCTAAGACAAAAACCCGCTAAAATGAAAAATCACTAAACATGACTAAAAATGTGAATATTTTCACAGTTTGTAGTTTAATTGCATTTTAATTTGTATGTTTTTTAATATTAGCGATTTTTAAAGAAATTTTTAACATCAGATTGATGTCCCCGCTGGCCATAAAATTCCATCAGAGGTCAAAATTTATACCAATTTGGAGACAAAAAGCTCGATTTTTTAGCGATATTCATATGTGTGTTTTAACGATCTTTTAACTTACATGAAGTTAGGAAACTTTTTAGCGCCACACATTGTCAATCTTCTTCGGAAACCCAAAAAAGAAGCAATTTTTGCAATTGAATGCTCTGTTTTTGAGATATGGTTTTTTTTTTTTCTAATGTTTCCATGCTTATCAGTTCATCGGTTTTTATAAACACATCTGTTGGAAAAGTTCAACAAAACATTAAGATTATTGAAATGTATTCAATACAGGAATTCTATTGTCAAATAAAATAGCATTTAAAAGGATTGAATGAATTATTAGTTTTTTATTCGAATTTGTTTTATGCAGTAAAGTTCGAATAATTGTTATGTCTGCACACAAAGTAATGAAGTTATATACAGGGTGGCCCAGAATGAACGAAGTGGTGTGAATTCCTTATAACTTTTTTTATTATAATTTGTTCTTTCTTTTCTTTTTAGTATTTTGTAAAGAAGACTTGGAGAATTTATAATGGAGCAATACACAACTGAACAACGTGCCCAAATCGTTGAAATTTACTTTGTAAATCAACGATCCATTCTGTTGACTCAGCGTGCATACCGTCGTCAATTTAATGTGCGGGTTGCACCCTCTCAGTCAACAATAAACCGTCTTGTTGCAAATTTTCGAGAACAAGGAGCAGTAAGGAACCTTCCTGGTACTGGCAGACGACGAACGGTGCACACGGATGACAATATTCAAGTGGTACAGGAGAGTATTAAGGAGGATCCACAAACATCAACCAGGAGACGTTCAACACAACTTGGCATCTCAAGAGGGTCGCTGCAGCGAATTTTGCATAGCATAAGAATGTTTCCATACAAAATTCAAATTGTCCAAGAATTGAAACCGACAGATTCCCAGCAACGACTTGACTATGCAATTTATTTCCAGCAAAAAGCACAAGAGAATCCTAATTTTATTCATAACTTAGTTATGAGTGACGAAGCCCATTTTCAATTAAATGGGTTTGTTAACAAGCAAAACTGTGGGATATGGGCTACGGAAAACCCGAGAGTACTTCGTCAACGACAAATACACCCAGTTAAGTGTACTGTTTGGTGCGGTGTTTCTTCAGAAAGGATCATTGGCTCATATTTTTTTTGAAAATACCACCTCGTTGTTGCCATTTCCATCAATGCTGATCGATATCGGGCCATGTTGGGAAATTTTGTAAGGCCAGCCGTGGAAAACCATCCGCAAATATGGTTCCAACAGGATGGAGCCACAGCGCACACTGCGAGGGCCACAATGGCTCTTTTACGCGACATATTTGGTGAAAGAATAATTTCGCGTACAAGCAATTTTAATTGGCCTCCGCGTTCCCCGGATTTAACCGCTCCAGACTTTTTCCTTTGGGGTTATTTAAAAGGGAAAGTTCATGTTAATAAGCCCAGGACTATTGACGAATTAAAATCCAATATTCGAGACGAAATTAACAACATAACACCGGAAATTTTGCGAAAGGTCATGGAAAATGTGTTGGAAAGGTCACATTTGTGCGAAGCAGAAAATGGCCACCACTTACGGGATATCATTTTTAATAACTGCATCTGTTATTTCTAATTAGCAGGCTACAGCAGCCTGTTTTTGTCATTATATTGATTTGTAATTCTTATTACAACTTGAGAAAAATGGACTATGGACCGGAAAAATTGAAGTTATCACATCTTTTCTGGTAGCTCCTTTACAAACGACCCAGTTGGAATGTTTAGTAAAATGAATTGAAAAATTAACTGGATAATCCTTAGAATACCTCACATATAAACTAGCCGATTTAACAAAAATCAGTGGTTTCCTTGTAATTTCTAAGCGGATGGTTGTAACAATTACGAGGGCGTTCCCAAAACTAGCCGACCTGACGCACAGTGATATTCTAAGTGCAAAAAGTCTATTTTTCGACTGTAAAATATTAAAAATGTAATGATGCAATTTTTTACGAAATTGTTTAGTTAAGAGAAATTCATCATTGCTTTTTTTAACAAAATAGTTTTTATCGCAAAATAATTATTTTAAAATGCTTGGGAGAAGTAAAGCGCAAAACGACTAAGATTTTAATGCAACTTGAGGGCCTGTATATGCATATTTGTTGTTCGTTTAACTATTTTATGTCATGATGTTCTAAAAATATGGTATTTTGTGATGCTTTAAGAAAAAAAGACAACTGTATAGCATAAATAGTTTCGAAACTATTTAAATTTAAAAAAAAGCCCTGGAAATTTCAGTGTTCTAAGTTTTCCTTGGATGAAAAAAAGGTTAGCTCCGGCGACCTCCATGCTCTGACTGCAATAAAATGAAGGAAGGGAGTATATTATTGCGATTTATAGAAAAAAATCCTTATAATATTTTATACTGCTGAACAAAGTTATAAATTTTATTAAAAAAGTCACAATAAGGCGTCAATCTCGTAAACAATATTTGGAATTAGATGATATTGTAAAAGAAATGATAGGTGAATAATAAATAAGTTTCCTTACATATGTAACTAATTATTTTATTTCAGGCAATTCTACTAAATATTTTTACAGAAAATAAGTCAGGCGGGTAGTGGGTGAAATGGTTATTTTTTCTGAGTAATATAGGCGATGGGCGTGGCCGATTTGGACGAAACTTTCCAAAATTTTTGTTTCCGTAGTACAGATGATCCATGCCAAGTTACAAAAATTTCTACCTAACAGAATAAAATTTATACGAAAATTTCATTTTGAGTTGTATGGGCAGTGGGCGGTGGGCGTGGCCGATTTAGATGGAACTTTCCAAAAATTTTGTTTTCGTAGTACAGATGATCCATGCCAAGTTAGAAGAATTTCTACC
>JAHXMU010000525.1:513178-531144 GCA_019455685.1 Philornis downsi | reverse complement strand
CGTGGTCGATTTGAATGAAACTTTATATTTTTGCTACTCTACGTCATAAAACGCTCTATGCCGAATTTCAAGACTCTACGACAACTATTTATATTTATTGCGCAAAAATGTATGGAGCAATCCCACTGTGTGACGTAGAGACGATGCCAGTAGTTTGAAGAAAACTATTGTGGTAAAAAAGCAACTTTATGAAACATATGTTCTAAGTTTCAAGACGTCAAGTTGTTTAGTATTTTTATTCAAGCTATCAAAATAAACGATCTCATTGAATTTGTAAACATAGAAAAAATTACTCATCCTTATGTAATTCAATATTTCCATTTGAAAAGCCTCAGCCCAACCAATATTAAAGCCGAGCTGGGTTATACTTTGAAGGAGCCTGCTCTTTTGTTTACAACTGCAAACGTGCTGCCAAGACGAAAACGGACCTATTAAAATGTCCACACCAGACACGGTTAAGAATATCTTCAAAATTGTATTGGAAGGCGCGTGAGATAGCTGAAATGATAGGCATTTCAAAAAGTGCTGTGAATCGTATGTTGGCCAAATATTTGAAGATGAAAAAGCTGGGAGCAAGATAGATGCCGCGCTTGCTTTCAATAGAGCAAAAACAGCATCGTGAAGATGTTTCAGTAGAGTTTGGTTAGTTTGACGATGTTTCACCGTAATAAAGCCGAACTTTTGCGTCGATTTATACTTATAGATGAGACATGGGTTCACCATTTAATATCTGAGACAAAGGAACAGTCAAATCAGTTGACTGGAATGGGAGAATCGTATCCAAAGGAGTCGAAGACAATTCCGTCTGTTTTTAAATTTATTGTAGCGTTTAGCTGATGAATTAGAGGATTATGGGAAAAGGCCGCTTTTGGCGAAAAAGAAAGTTTTGTTTCATGAGTTCACTGCCTTATTGCGATGGCCAAAATTATTGAATTAAAGTTCGAATTGCTTCATCTCGCACCTCATTCGCCAGATTTAGCTTCCTCGGACTATTTTCTATTTGTAAACTTTGAAAAATGGATCGGTGGTAAAAGATTTGCCAACACTAAAGAGGTGGAGTCTGAGGTTGATAGCTATTTCAAGGAGTTTGACCGTTCTTCCATAGCTTCTCTATTGGATATCCCTGGCAAAAGTACATCGATCTCAAAGGAGATTATGTTGAAAAAATATAGAAAATGTTGCCCAACTTTTTTCTGTCTTCTTTGTCAGTTTAGTTGATTGCAGAATTGATCACCATCGTAAATTCATTGCACTTCTTGTATTTTGTATGAATTGATAGCTTTTGTTGATAACAAACGACACATTAGCTACGGTTCTTTTGACTCTTTACTCACTTTATTCCATCCCGAGCCTATTTCAGCTAAAACGCTTCCATCGCGCTAGATGGATGCTTTCCATCTATTACAATGCGATTCAACTGATTTTTGGTGTTTCGATCACGAGATATCCAAGGTGCCTTACAGACAGATTCCCTCGTAAATTCTATATGGTAAAATTTCACTTCTTGTATTTTGCATGAATTGATAATTTTTGTTGATAATAACAGGACGTTTGTCACGGCCCTTTTGACTCCTTGCTCACTTTACTTTACTTCATCCCGACTGCATTTCAACGGCAATGCAATGTGATTCATCTGATTTTTGGTGTTTCGATCAGGTGATATCCCAGTTGATTTACAGGTACTGTCGTCTTAAAATCGGATCCCGTTTAGCGTCATATTCCTCGCCGCTGCCATACTATTCAGTTTGAGTCCAGGATAAGAGTAATTGATATGGGGACTGAATATTCTATTTGTGGGCCTAAGAAGACTTTCCGTTTCTACTTTTGCATTAAAATCTTTCGGAATAGATTTAATGTCGGGGAAATAAAAGCTGTGTCACATAATTTCTATCTAAGACTCGTCGTTTTCGTCAAAAATTAGTTTGATAAAACAACAAAAAAAAATGATTCGTCATTGAGGTCAATACTGGGCTGAAGAAGTATTCATTTTTTGTATCTGAATCCAATTCAAATTTCAGATCTAATAAGTGAAGAATTGAAAATCAGTACAAAAATGTCAGTCAGCTGATCTGACTTACAAATAATTTCACTCAACGCCCTTTTGCGCTGTTGCAAAAAATATTTGGAATTAAAGCGCAATAAGAGTAGCGAAATTGTCGCTTTCTTCACTGCTCCTCTATTCGGGAAAGTACAGAAGAGTCGCAGATTTTTGCTAAATCGGTTAATTTTTATTTGCGTAATACCTTAAAGTGCGTGGCAGTACAATCCATTTGCATTCGCAAAACTACGTTATCGATACGAAATCCATTAAATGAATTAATCTTGTCCATACGATAAGTTAAATAAGGTGATTTGTATGGGAGCTACAGGAGAGGGCATCTATTCTTTCGATTTTTTACTCAGTATAATAACGATATAATTAAGGAGATTTTAAGTAACTTCAAACCACAAATGAGGAATTACAATTAGGAATCAACTTTCGACAAATCGGAAGTAGCATCGTCAACTTTACTCCGATATCGTAGAGATTTCTAACAAAATTTAATGGTAAAAAGATTGAGCATTACACTGGACATACTACAAATTACAGAGAATTGATTGTATTGGAGATATCAGAATTGATTATCAAATACTCGTCATGTAAAAAAATTTGATCGAATCCGATGCAACCGATTGGCAGATATGGAACAAAGAATATATGGATTAAAACGGACATTTGTAAGAGAGATATCAGAAGTGCCGAGATTACTTCATCGATTTTAAGAATAGCGGATAAAAAAAATTTGACCACTACAGTAGACATATTAGAAATTATAGAGAATTGATTGCATTCGAAAAATTGGCCAATTTGTATGGGAGCTATCAGAATAGACTACGAAATGCACGTCATGTGGCAAATTTGATCGAATTTGGTGCAACCGATTGGTAAATATGGAGAAAAGAATATATAGATGAAATCGAATATTTATGTAAAAGGTACCAGGTACCAGTAAAGGCGCGACTGATCGATTTTTCTCCGACATCGTAGAGAATTTTAAAAATTTAATGATAAACATTAGACTGCTACGGCAGACATATAACAAATTAGCAAGAATCGATCGAAAAATCGGTCAATTTGTATGGGAGGTATCGGAATAGACTACCAAGCACAGGCCATGTGGCAAATTTGGTCGAATTTGGTACAATCGATTGGTAGATATGGAGGAAAGAATATATGAATTCATTCGGACATTAACATAAGAGGTGCCAGATGTGGTGTGATTACTTGATTGATTTTTCTTCGATATCGTGGAGAATTTTAAAAATTTAATGATGAAAATTAGACCAGTACAGCGGACGTATTAGAAATTAGAGAGAATTGATTGCATTTTAAATAATTAATCAAATTGGTATAGGAGAAAGGATGTGGAAATGTGGCCCGCTTTCATTCTGAGTGTGAAAGCTTAATATATGCCAAAATTTTAGTAAATTTAGTTAAACCAATTGGTAAATATAAAGCCAAGAATGTATGTACTAAATTAGCCATTTGTACGGCAGATACCAGAAAAGGTGAGATTAATCGGTCGATTTTTTTTTTAAATTTGTTAGAAATGAAACCACACAATACACAAAAAACTGAGTGGCTGCTACAGATGAGAAGTTGCAGGAAGGAAATCGAATTTCGGAAAATCGATGTACCATACAAATGAAGGTACCAACAAGAGTGGACCGATATAGCTAATTTACAATTATCTGCTATTTATTGGAAAAATATTAGGCTGTACCATTTTTTTTTTTAAGATTTATTGCAAATACCAGAAGGAGTGAGATTAATCGGTAACTTCCTCCTAACTATACAACCTCTCGTGCGAATCCAACGATCATTAGCCCAATGGTCACAAATCCCATGAAAATACGTCTATCTTTCTTTAAAAAAAATGTCCTCTCCATGAAAATGAACCAATCTCCTGGACACGCCCCCACAGTATCCTCAAATCAGTTTTATTTATAATTAGTGGTACACTCCGCATTCGATACTTTCCTCGATCATGGAAACTGTCTGAAATAATGATGATCCCAAAACCTGGAAAGAAACTGTCACAAATTACATCCTAACGACCCATAATTTTACTCTCTATTTTATCTAAACTGTTTGAAAAAGTCTTAATCCAAATTTTGTACCCCCACATTGGAGCAAACCATGTAATACCCTTACACCGGTTTAGGTTTCAAAAGGGTCATGGAATGGTAGAACAAGTACAGCGTATAGTAACCCACATCAGAAAAATATTCGAAGATTGGAAATATTGCTGAGCTCTCTTTATAGACATCTTCCAAGTGTGGCGTGATGGCCTCATTCACAAAATAGTTTATTTTCTACCGACAAACGCCCACAAGTTTCTGGAGAGCTATCTAAATGATCAATCTTTTGTAGCAAAATCTAAGGACTCTGTTTCCACTCAAAGAAAAGTTTCCGCAGGCATTCACCAGGGCAGTATACTAGGCCTTATGCTATTTACCATCTACAACTCTGACATGCCTGTTCATTACCTAATTCAAACTTTAACTTTTGCTGATGACACTACATTCATGAGCACTTGCACCTGCTCATTAATGGCTTCCGGACAACTGCAGTCTCATATGAAGGGTGTCCCAACAAGAACGCAAGGTTTAAATGGCTGATGCAGCTATTGAATTGTTTCTCTGGCTGTATGAAATGTGGCACCGTCTTGTTGAAACCACATGCCCTCCACATTCATTTCTTCAATTCTAGTCACGAAAAAACTAGTTATCATTTCATGATACCGAACACCATTGACTGTTTGCGCTTGACATGCCCCATTTTCATAAAAAGAGGTCCAGTGATTCCCCCAGCCCAAAATTAACACCACACAGTGGCACGTCGAGGATGCATTTGCTTCTCGTGAATCACTCGAGGATTTTCCTCACCCCAAATGCGACAAATCTGCCTATTGACGAAGCCATCAAGATGGAAATGGGCCTCGTCACTGAAGATGATGTTTTAATCGGCAAAATCAGCGTTCTCCAGTTGTCTCTCCAATGCCCAATTAACGAACTCCCTTCGCTGTTCATGATCAGCTGGCTTCAGTTCCTGAGTCAATTGAACTTTGTATGCATGAAGATGCAAATCTTTCGTCAAAATTCGACGCATGGTGGATTTGGGGACACCAATTTGCTGAGCTCGGTGCCGAATTGAGGTGGATGGAGTTTGAGCGACATCATCACGTACAGCTGCGACATTTTCGGTCGATCGACCTGGTCGAAGGCGCGTTGTTGTATTTACATCACTAAAAGAATCAGTTTTGGCAAATTTATTCATTAATCTCTTTACAGTTGACTCTTTCGGAGCATTATTGTGACGCAAAATTGATGGCAATTTGCGAACTGCAGCCGCAAAGCTTTCACCATTTTGGCAAAACAATTTCACAATGAGAATGCGTTGTTCATTCGTGTAGCGCTCCATTTTTACTAACCTCGTAGTTTCTGCTAGCAAACAATAACAATTGTTCAAATGTCAAACAATGACACTTCGAATTGATCCAAATGTAAATCTTGCATTCTTGTTGGGACACCCACGTATACGTTAGAATCTTAACTCGAAAAGTGGAAGATAAGGGTAAATGCCTTTAAGAGTGTACAGGTTACATTCTCTCTTAGACAGAACAATTGCCCAGCCCTCACTATTCACGGTATTACCAACCATAGCCGTTCATAACCATGTGAAATATTTGGGTATTCACCTTGACCGACGTCTCACCTGGAAAAATCACATTTGCTCAAAAATCACACAATTGAAATTAAAAATGGCTCAACTCCACTGGCTTATTGGCTCCCATCTACAAAACCAAATTGAAGCAAATATGAACATACGGCATATAGTTGTGGGGAACGGCATCGGCTTCTAACATAAATAAGCTGCAGAGAAGACAATCAAGAATACTGCGCCTAACTTGTGGTGCCCCATTAGGAATGATAACATGCACAAGGGTTAAACATCCATTGTGTTTCCGAGGAAATAAGAAAATTAAGCAGGTCATGTATATCGAAGTTGTCCTCCTACTCAAACCCACTCGCTCAAATCCTTCAATATTTTTCTGGTCATATACGACTAAAAAGAAAGGACACGCTAGACTTGGTCCGGTGATTAACAGTTCTGCTCGCCAAAAACAAGATCCGGCAATGGCAGGATACGTTAGTTTAAGATAGGATTAAGATTTGAATACTTGTTGTAAATTTCAAAAGAAAGATTTTATGAAGAAAATGAATAGAAAAAAAAAAAATTAAGCGGTAACGTTTTTTTCCCCCACAAAAAAATTTTTTTTTTTCAAAAATTATGGAAAAATGCAGCGAACAAAAACTGGGTTGTTGTTGCAGGAAGGAAATTAATTTTCAGAAAATCGGTGTTCCATATATCGGACCGATAAAGCTCATTTATAATTCTCGCTTATGATCTGTGAAAATATTAAGTTGTGCCATGTTTTAAGAAGTTCCATGAAAATACAGGGTGGGCCATAAGGGTGTTGGCGGTTTAAATATTCGATAAAAAAAACTACGAAACATAAAAAAAATATATTTGTATTTTTAAAAAGTGGAAGAATGGGAATTTTTAAGACTTAAATATAATGTTGTCCAAATGGCTTCCCTCGGCTGCTTGACACTCTTGGAACCGAAGTCGCAAATTTTGGAAAACTCGTTGAAAAGTTGTTCTCGGTATTTTGTTACTTTCCTGAATAATGTTCCTCTTCAACTGCTCTAAAGTGGTCGGATTATTCTCGTAGACTACCGATTTTCGAAATGAGTTTTCCAGGAAAAACATTTTTCAGCAGCTCTATGGATACCCTAGCCGTATGACATGTGGTCCCATCCTGTTGAAACCACATCCTCGAGGTATTGCCTTGAAGTTCTTGCAAAGCTGGCACCGAAAAGTCTGCTAGCAATAATTGTTCGCTCTAACCGTCATCGCATACCCTCTTTCGTCTTCAAAAAAGTATGGTTCAATAATACCGGTTGACGTTATCCCAGCCCACACGACAAGGTTAGGGCTGTGAAGTGGACGTTCATGCAAGCGTCGGGGATTAGTCTCGGACCAGAACCGACAATTTTGCTTGTTCACATGGCCATTGAGGTGAAAATTGGCCTCATCACTAAAAATCACGTTGTTGAAATTGTTGAACCGCTCTAGCATCAAATTGACAAAGTTAAGTCGGTTATTGGCATCATCGGGTTTTAATTCTTGGACTGTCTGAATCTTATAAGCCTTCAAATGCAAATCACGTTTCAAAATTCGTCGTAAATTTGTTCTTTTGACATCCAAAGACTGACTTCTCTTACGTGTTGACTGTTGCGGATCTCGCTGAACTGAAAAACGAACACGCTCCACAATATCGACTGATCTTGCAGAAACTGGGCGACCACGAACCATAACTGGTACTGTTGAACCGGTTGTTTCGAACATTCTGATCCAGTTTCGAATCACATTGGCGCTTGGAACTTCACTTAAATCGTGTAAACCGTGTTCATGCCGATACAAACGTCGTGCAGTAATCACTGATTTATTGTTTTCGTAATACGTTCGACACAAAATGCACGCTGCACTCTCGTGTACGGCTTCATGGCGACTAAATTTCCAGGAAGCGGTGCAGCGAACAACATATCCCCCCGCCACACCGCGCCGCGCGTTACCTAGAAATTGAAGAATTAAATCGCCAACACTCATATGGCAGTTATCATGTATATGGCAGTTATCATGTCTACCAGCCTGCCAATCAGACAGACAGATAGATATCGTTCAATCGACTTAAAGAGTCATCAAACAATTTTGGTCAGAGCATACTGGATACTTTAAAAGCTTCCTTCTGAGTGTTACAGTTTTGCCATATCAAATGATGAATGAATAAAGGTATAAGAAGATGTAATTATTTGAATTGAGATGCAAAGATACACAATTCCTATACAGTGCAATCCCATTTTCCAGATGTTAGATGAAAATGAGAAATCAAATTATATTGCATTTGTAAATCTATGCATTAATGAATTTCTGGCAATGACAAGTAATTACATTTTCCTGGAAATTGTCTGAATGGTGTAAAGAATAAATATTTTTCCGAAAGTGAGAGTGAAACTATCAGCGAAATTACATTCCCATACAGCATCATATTTTTCAACGAACTGTTGTACATTCCATTCATACCACTGTAATTCTGAAATTATGTGCGTTCTGGAACTTGTGAATTTTTGGTTATGTGCCCAAAAATGTCTGTCTGTCAGTCGAGTGGCCCAGTCTCATTCTTCCAACAGAAGTTCATTAAAATCAAATATACTCTATTGTTGTGCACCGCAATTGTACTCACTCACCCGGACATAATGGAAACGCAGTTCTTTTGAATGTGCAATTCTTGTGTGTGAATTTCCTTTTTTGTTTAACAAATAAGATAACGAAAAAAAATGAATTTGTGTTGCATAAATCCACAAACATCAATAAAGAATTGTTATTACTATTGCTGGCGGTGTCGTAGAATTTTATATATCTCACTGCACGCTAATATGTAGGGGTCCGTATGTACGCATATTCCATCAATACACGTAAACTATACGGTTTAAAGGCACACAAACCTTACAGAAGAACAATGTGATGTAAATGCATGCGAGTGTGCATGTGTGTGTGTGTGTGCATGAGGACGGATGTACGGTGAATCCTTAATCGTGTATGTGAATCAACCTACATGTGTTTCTATGTGTTTTATGTGTGATGTTGTTATTTACTTGGCTTCCACTGACTGTGTCCTTGTTGCAATTGTTGTAGCAATTGTAAGACTCAGCCACTTCAATAGAAGGACCGAGATGGACAATCTTAAGCCCGTCAGAAATTTTTATAATAACCTACTAATCAATCATAATAACCAACTAATCCAGAAAATGGTCGCACCGCAGAAAAATTGTTGTGAAAGAAACTTTTTCCCAGGGAACTTTTCCGCAGAATCATTTGTTTATATTTAATTCGGTCTATGTAATAGAACTTTGTTTTTATGTTTCTTCAATCTCAAGACCAGTTTTGCTCTGTGCAAAGCTTGGTGGACGAAAAAAAAAAGAACTTTGCTAAGCTGCCTCTATAGCTATTCAGTTACGGCTCTTCATTAGCAAACTTGGTATAATAATTGTGACCAGTTTATCAAATCTTCATAACTTAATGAGAATTCCCGACGGGACAGGTTTTCTAAAAACAATCTGTGCCATTGGACGGATTTTCAAAAAAAAAAAAAAAAAACTTGACTCCAGATTATAATTTCTTGATGAAATGTTGCCCTACCTGCTAACTTTTCTCAAAACAATGCCATCCTTTTGAACAAAATACCTAAAAGAATTGCAGTTCAAACACACAAACTTTCTAGATAAAATGCTGTTCTACTCCACAATTGTTCTATAGGGTGGCGCATAAGCAACGTCAAGATTTGATCAGTGAATACATTTTCTGTTTAAATCTTTTTTTTCGCCCGTTTACAGAATTAACTAAATAATACTTGAGAAATTTATGATGGAAAGGCTCAGCACAGAACAAAGAACCAAAGTTGTTCAATATTACTTTGAAAGTCAGCATTCGATTATTCTGATCAAAACGAAATTTCTTTCATGTTCGAAATGCTCCTAGCGCTCCAACGATTTACCGATTGGTTCAGCGTTTTGGGCAACAAGGGGCTGTCTGTGATCTTCCGCGTGCTGGATGGCCACGTGCAGTTCGAAATGAAGTGACCATTGCTCGAGTGCAAGCAAGTATTGATAAAAACATCGAAACTTCCACCAGGCGACGTTCTCAGTAATTAGAGATGTCTAGGTCTTTGCAAAGAATTTTACATATGTTACATCTTTTTCCATATAAGATGCAATTGGTCCACGAGTTAAAATCAAATGATGCACAAGAACGCATTCAATGTAGTCGCCGTTTTAAAGAAAACAATGAGTTTATTCACAAACTCATAATGAGTCTCATCGTATTTTCACCCAAATGGTCACGTGAATAAACCGAATAGCAGAATATGGCGCACCGAAAATCCAAGAATAATTGTTGAAGATCAAATGCACCTACTTAGATGCACAGTATGGTGTGGAATAACTTCAGAGAGGATCATTTGACCATATTTTTTCGAAAACGAAGACGGAGTTGCAATTAATGTGAACGGCATTCAATACCGGGATATGATTGACAATTTCTTAAGGCCAGAGGCGCAGAACAATCCAGATTTGTGGCTCCATCACAGCTCATACAGCTCGTCCAATTATGGCCATCCAGAGCGAAACATCACGTTTTCCTGATTTTAAGTGGCCACCACGTTCGCCTGATTTAATGGCTCCCGATTTTTTTCTTTGGGTCTACCTAAAGGGTAAGGTATATATCAATAAGCCAAGAACTATCCAACAACTTAAGACCAACATCCGAGAAGAAGTGGGAGCGCTGGGACCTGAAATCCTAAGAAAAGTTATGGGAAATGCTTTGGAAAAAGCACGTCAGGTAGATTGAAATAATTGGCACCATTTGAAAGATATTATCTCTAAAACATAAAGTGAACATATTTCCAAACTACATCCTAAATTTTAACAAATGCCAGCGTTAAGTAAAAGCTGAAAGAAAAAAGTTATACATTGAATAAATCTTAACTTTACTTATGCGCCACCCTTTGGAAGAAATTTTATTCGAACGGACATATTTTCTAAAAGAAATTTTATCTTATTGGTCAATTCTTCTGCATAAAATATTGGGCCTTCGAATATTAGAAGCTCACCAATAGATGGCGCTAGCTGTAAGTGCTGTAACCTGTCATAATCTAAACGTCAAGAGCCAAGCTTAGGCATTTGATAAACATACCGCCGGGACACAATAGTGATTTGCTTTTGACGTCATATTCTTTTGGTTGTGGGAATCTGCATGATTTTGTGCCAAATAATCATCATCAATCGCATTGATTTTCTTCCTTCAATCGAAGAAAACGGCGGCTGAAGCTCATCGAAACTTCAGAACGTTTACGGAGATGCTGCTTTAAGTGAAACAACAAGTCAAGATTGGTTCCATTGCTTTAAAGACGGTGATTTTGATGTTGACGACCGTTCGAGTGAAGAAAGACTAAACACTTTTGAAAGAAATTTCTTCCCATTAGTTGACAAGTTTTCTCGAAAAAACATTGCATTTTTTCTCCGGCAGAGCAGTAAATCTTTAGAAGAGAATAATATTCTAGTAATTTAATATTTCGGAAGAAAATTTTGTCTTCCATTGTTATGTAGGAGAAACATTTCTCAAAAACAGGTTCTTTAAAAGAACTTTTTAATCCGATATGTTTATGTTAAATGCTGCTTCACGTTATATTTAGCTGCTTTTTTGGAAAAATTCTATCCGTAACAACTTTTCAGCAAAGTACAGCGATCTCAGAAGTCGAGTGGAGTAAAACACACATACAACTATGATTTCGATAAAGCTTTTTTTTCATTACAGTGCTTGGACCTTGCCTTTATGTACCAAATACAATGTCATTTGAATGACCGCTTTTGGATTGATTGCCGCAGTAAATCTTTTTGAGGTATTTTTTGACCACTTTTTGGCACATTTCGGGGAGTACGTTTGAGGGTTATTTGCGTAAACACGGTCAATTTTTGACGTAGCCCCACAAAATAATGTCGAGTGGCTTCAAATCGCACGATCTTTGTGACCAGTTGTTATCTTTTGTGGCTAAAACGATAAAATATACTTTCTGGAAATTGCTCAAGCAATGACGCTAAAATCGGTCGTGTTAAATCACGTTTGAATCACTACATTTGCAGTAAGTTTTAATTATTTTTATGCGTTCTTCGGTTGTTAATCGATCCATATTTATAAATAGCAAACTTTTCACTAAATAAATAACACTTCAGAAGACAGGCATTTAACAGCAGACAGCGTTGTCAGACTATAACATCTTATGTTGCTCCAGATGTCTACCAAACAAGAAACCTTTTGTGCGACAGTTCTTGTAGACAACATTTTATCTCCGGCAAAACGTATTAAAGAAATATCGCTTTTACAAAAATTCGGAAATAAAAGTTGGCTTTGATATATTTTCTAGAAGAAATTTATTTTCGATAAAAAGTAATGTGAAATAATACTACATTTGAAAACGTTTTTATAAAAACTGCTCTTTGAATAAATTTCTCCAGAAGAAATTTGGTGTTAAACTGTCTTCTTTTAAAAAAATGTGCCTGGTAGACATACCGGAAGAAATATATATTCAAAAAACACGTCCGGAGGTGCAATGAAAATGAAATATTGTCTTTGATAACTTTTCTATATGAAATATTATCTTCGTCAACATTTCAACAACTGAAAAAAACATTTTCTCTCATAATTTTTCTGGGAAAAATTTGGTTTTCGCATGAAATATTATCTTCGGCAACCTTTCGACAATTGAAAAAACATTGTCGCCCACAATTTTTCTGAAAAAGGTTTGATTTTCGCACGAAATATTATCTTCGACAACCTTTCGACAATGGAAAAACTATAGTCTCCCACAATCTTTCTGGAAAAAAATTTGATTTCCGCAAATTGTTGTGACCATAACGTTGCCTCCGTAAACCTTTTAGAAGAAATAACATACAAGGCGAATAGAAAAAAATTTGTTCCCGGAAAATTTTCTACGTAAAAGAAAAAACTATGTAATGCAAATTTTGTATAGCAAATTTTGGCAACTTTTCTAGAAGAAAATTAGCTATGAATTTCGTTTATAACAAAATTATGGTCTGACCATCTTTTCTAGTAGAAAATGTTATTCCCATATATCGAGCAGGATAACTTATTCGAAAAAAATTGTCTCGAACTCCATATTTTGGACAACACTTTTGTTTATACGATTACTAGAAGAAAGGTTATCTTTGCGGAGTTTTTTAAGAAAAAATTGTATAATAAACCACGTTTTTGCAGGCAAATATTCCACAAAAATATTCCACACCTCTTCCAGGTAAAATTTGTTTTGTGCTGTAATCAACATTACTTGGACAAATTTTCTGCCGGATCACTTCTTCTAAAAAGAAATTGAGTTTGTCTTAAATTTTCTGCAAGAAAAAAACTTCTACCTGGACAGCCTTCTAGAAGAACATGACGTCAGGGGCAACTACTGCCGTGGTAAATGTTGCACCATCCAATTTTTCTTGTTCATGTTCCGTGCAACTTCTCTGGAATAACGATCTGTTCCAGCCCACTATTCCATGAGAAAATTACACACCGAAAAAAGAAAAAGACGAAAACATTCTACAGAAAGATGTTGACCCGGAAAATATTGCCAATAGAAAATATACTGAAAAAAGATTCTGGAGGAAAACATTGTCTCGAATAATTTTTCTTGAATAGTAGTTATCCTTCGCAACTTTTTTTCAATAAAAGTTATCGCTCACACTTGCTCAACAAAAAAGATATTTTCCGGGTTAAAAAAGTATTTTCTAAATTTTTTGTTGAATAAAATATTTTCCCAGTAGACTTTCTGATATAAATTGTTATAATGAACAACACTTGTAGAAGAAAATATTATCCAGGAATATTTTTCTGAAATAAATTTCTATAACATTTTCTACCGGGTAATCATGATCTTGAAGAAAATTCCCAAAGAGGATATTTTAAGAAAGGTAATCGACATTTTTCTTTAAGAAACGTTTTCTACCGCAATTTTTGGTAGAAGAAAAGTTTTTGGGGACAACTTCCGTAAAAGAAAGCGTAGTCACCCGAATAACTGTGATATAAATAAAAGTTATTCCGACCAATTTCACTACAGGAAAATTCTGTTCCTATCATATTTTCCTAAAGAAAATGACATCACAAAATGTTTTCTAGCCGAAATTATTATAGCAGACAATTCTTCTAAATGAAAATTTTATACTCAACTTTCTAGATGAGAAGAGGTTTCTTGACCAACTATTTTAAGAGAAATATTTCTGACAGGTCTTCTTGAAAAAAAAAAACTGATCCGAACTGTTATTCTAGAAGAAACTCTTGGATGGGAAAGCTTAGATGGAAAAAAATATTGTCTCCGGCAGAAAATGATGAAATGTTTTCCCGAATAACTAATTCCAACCTTGTTTTTAGATGAAAACGTTGTCCCGAAGGTATTTATATGTTGTCCCAGGCGACATTTCAATAAGAAAATGTTATCTTCCACAAATTTTCTGAGGCAAAATGCCATCTCGAATAATTTTTCGGGAAGAAAATTCTATCCCAATAAAAATTTTCTAGGGTAAATCGTAGTCTGAGACACATATCCTAGAAGAAGAAATGCTGTCTGCCACATTTTTTCTAGAAAAAACGTTGTCTGACACAACTTTTCTAGAAGAAACGTTGTCTACGACTGCTATGTTGCCCCAGATGATATTTCAATAAGAAAATGTTATTCTCCACAAATTTTCTGAGGCAAAATGACATCTAGGATGACTTTTCGGGAAAAAACATAACTTTTCTAGAAGAAACGTTGTCTACCACAACTTTTCTAGAAGAAACGTTGTCTGCCACAACTATTCTAGAAGAAACTTTGTCTGCGCCATCTTTCTAGAAGAAACGTTGTCTGCCACAACTATTCTTGAAGAAATGTTGTCTGGCACAACTTTTCTAGGAGAAACGTTGTCTACGACTGCTATGTTATCCCAGACGACGTTTCAATAAGAAAATGTTATTCTCCACAAATTTTCTGAGGCAAAATGACATCTAGGATGACTTTTCGGGAAAAAAATTCTATACCAACAAAACTTTTTTAGGGTAAATTGTAGTCTGAGACACATATCCTAGAATTTCTTGAAGTAATGTTGTCTAGGACATCATATCAAGAAGACTTTCCTTGAGGTCAGCTTTTCTGAAAGAAATATAATACATCCCTAGAAAATTCTCTGCAAATGATGTTGGTCGTACCTGCATGGCCGTTTTAATTTTATTCTGCTTCACTTATTCATCTTTACTGCATCCTGGTCCTTTTCTCGCCCTCTTGCCGCTGGTTAAGCTGCCGTTTACGAATTGCGTCTCGTTGTTGCACTGATACCATTTTCATGGTCCACTTGTCGTCTGTCACATAATGTTGAATCAGGAATTTATAGTTGCACATTTACAGAGACATTCAATTCTTAAAGTATTGTGCGCCGTTGCTGCCGTTAGAGTCTCCATGTCGATGGAGGTTTTCCTTTCCACAGCCGCTGACACACATTCAATTTCTCGTAGTTTTTGTTTGTTTTACTTTGCACTTGTCATAAACATTTAGAGGATATGTTGTTTTTTGTTATTTTTCTTTAACATGACATTCTTAAATTTGTTGGCGTTACTGTCGTTGGTCCATAATTGACAGAATTCATGACATAAATAAAAGTTGAAAATATGTCGGGGCAGCAATGAATGCCACTTGCAGGGCCACAAACACTGTATGCGGCATAGTAGGAACTCGAGAGAAAAGTGTACAAACATACGAGTATGATGACTGAACGTTAGTTAAGAATTTAGGATCTGAAAAGTTGCCCAAGCTATAACCACTTCATTGAATGCCATCCCGTCTTTGTGTCTGCACGAATTGTTTTCGAAACCTCTCTTGTAATTCAAATCATTTGACAAATTTAATGTATTCTAAAGCACGTAGGAGCATAATTACACAACTGTCATTGCCTCTAGATGGCTCTGTCATATATGCAGTTCCTATTTGATCTGCGTGCTTGCCACTATATTAGTGGCATGTGCTGCACTATATTGCACACACATACACACACACGCACACACAAGCACTCAAAGTTGGGTTCGTGTGCAACAAATGCTTGCTGACGATTATAGGATGAATAAAGTTTGGTTGCAAATTTGTTGAATAATTTTGTTTGACTTTCAAGCCACAAGAAGAATTGTTGATGAGAACAATTTTTGATTGTTGAATGTGTGAAATAAACTTGAAGGGGGAGGGAAATTCATCACAATGCAGTATTTGCGTAGAATGAAATATATCTAATACTTTTAGCCAAGTTGCTGTATAATATTTGGTCAAAATTTCTCTTTGAATCACTGAAGAACTCATCGGAGCCCAACGAAATTTGTGGCACCAGTCTTTTTGTTTAAGGTAGATGTTCGAGAATTTTTCCATTTTGATTTGTAGAGAGATAAATAGTTTCGTGGCATAAAAAAAATTAATTTCTGCCGTTTTGTTTTTATTATGTGAGGGCAGATCTATAAAGAATAATATATCAGTGGTCGCAACCCGTAACAGCCTAACTCGAGTTAGGACACAATTGAGTTATTAGCACCATCGTATTCAGCGTATCTAAATTTATTTGCTCTAAATTTTTCATGTTTGTATCTCTTCTAGGAAGGCAATTAATCCTAAAAAACCTAATAGCTTAACTTATTTTTCTAAATGACTGTTTTAGCATAACTGCCTAAGTTAATTTAGGATCACAACAAATATAAACATTATTTTTTCATCATTGCCTAAATCAACTTAAGTCGTTAATCCAAAAAATAAGGAAACAATTTTATTTTCCTAACTTGAGTTAAGCTCTTATTACGAATTGCTATTTCGTTTTTTGATAAACATAAATTGAGTTAAGGTCTTTCTCCAAACTTAAAGTTTTTTATTTAATCTGGAATAATAGCCTAACTCAACTTGAACTTGTTGACTTTCTTTCGTTCAACAATTCATAAGAGCCTAAGTGTCTTTTTCGATAATATCTTTTGACTGCGAGAATAAACAACTATTTTTTGTTAACAACTAAGTAAAGAAATTCGTTTCCTTGGAATCTGTAATAAAGTTTTCCAAAAAACACCTTCTCCTGATTTTCAGTGTAGATTCAAAACTTTAAACTCCTGTACTGAAAATATTGAAAAACAGACTTAGGCTGTTATGGGTTGTGACCACAGATATATTTGTGCTTACAAGGAAAAGCGACTTAATTACCAATTAGTTCATTTGAGATTTCTAGAGGTTTTCAGAAAAATCACTATTATGAAAAGTTGTCATAAAATTTGTCAACACTTGGAATATACAGAAATTTGGAAGTACTCCTGGAAGACAACATGCGTTTTAAGGACACAAACAATATCAGCAAAAAGAAAATATTCGTGCTCATTTAAATTTATAAAAACATTATGTAATTTTGTAAAATTCGCTCTGCAGAAAAATGACTATGACTTGTGAATTACACGGAATTTTTGACTGGCTATTGGACGCAAAAATATGTCTAAATATGGAGAATAATAAAATGGAATAAACTTGAACTTGCCTTAACACCGCTTACGATGTTTTTTCTCGCAAAAAAAAAAAAAAAAAAAAAAACATTGTAGGAAATGTTTTCCATCATTAATTTATTTGCTTTTTCCCACATAGTCACCCTTTAGGTTTATGCCCGGCAAAAAGAGATCAACCAAAGAAAGCGTATAAAAGCCTCTTCATAAGGTGACAAAATTTTTCAAACTTGGATGGGAATCAATGAATTTAACATGAGGAATTCACTGATTGTGAAAAACTCTCCCACGTCTCGTTCATGGAATGCATGGCAATTAGTTTATGTTTGCCGTAGGACAGATATGGTTGTTTTATGACAAGTTTTAAGTTCTTTCGAAGCAACAGTCCTGAAATAATAGAAATGTAATATTATGATAAAATTACGATAAATTAAATCCAATTTGCTAAAAAATTATTGGAAGTTTCCTTACTGTAAAATTACACATTTTTCGTTTTCCACTAGAATTACAGAAAACACAAATAAAGCTATGATTTCGATGAAACTTCTATTTCATTATAATGAAACAATTTGCTGATCATCTGAAAGAAGTACTTACTCTTAACAATACAATCTCTCGTATAAATCCAACGATCATTAGCCCAATGGCCACAGATCCCATGAAAATAAGTCTATCCCTCTTAAAGAAAAACGTTCACTCGCTGAAAATGAATCCTGGAGATGATAAAATAACAGCGAAAATAATCTCAGAACTTCCTTAAAAT